>JAMXBB010000009.1:51021805-51033722 GCA_024138015.1 Lumnitzera littorea | reverse complement strand
TTTTTTTTTTTTTTTTTTTTTTAATAATATCTATCCCTTGTTTCTAAGTGTATAAATCAAATGTAGCGGTCCCTTTGCTTTGTTGTGATAACTGATAAGCCATGTAATTAATTAACTTCAAAGGTGTTTTGAAGGGAGGAACGAAATTAAATAATATAACCACATCCTATAAAATGTTGGTATGCTGGATTTAGTATACCCCATATATCACAATCAATTACAAGTTAGTCATGTATAATAAATATTTGATAATGCTCCATTAATTAATTAGTTATATTATGTAAGAAAATATGAATTTTATTCAATCAACATATTGAAATACAAATTTATATAGTGATAAAATAAACCAAAAGTATCCAAATATCCAATTCAAAAATGGGGACACCTACTATATAAAGATGGATAATATAAATCTAGAAAAAAAATTTGTGCATGGCGAAATAAAATCCTATATACAAGTTGGCAAAGAGCCTATATTGAGATGAAAAAAATAATGAGAAACAAAAATAATTAAAAGAACCTATATTGAAAGATAAGGCCCCAACATGCTTTGTGCTTATTGATGGAGGAACAACTGCAAATTCCGTAAATCTAAATCATAAGGATCAATTATTATATCAGTCATGCACGAAAAATCTTAGATTTTGTGATAAGGTCATTTTGACCATCCATGACATATGAGGCTCTTGAGGCAACAGCGTAGGGCCCTTATTTGCCAACAAAAACAGCAAAGCATGTGGAGGCAAAACATGACGAGTGAGAAGATAACCTCGTTATGTTATATAGGGTATCAATCTATACTCTATTTTATAAGGTAAATTTTGAACAAGTAAAGAGGATCGAAAAATAAGTTTTCGGTAATAATTTTTTGAAATTTACTCCTACAAAAAGGGTTGTATAGATATAGCGTTAAGGTATCTTATATTTATCTTAAAATCTATACTCTAAAATATATAAAATATAGATTTTAAGGTACTATATACTCAATTTGTAATAATAATTAAATAATACTAATAAATAAATATTAATACTATTATATATATATATATTGCTATTACATTTTTTTAACTTTAAAGAAAATAATAACAAAAGTCTAGCCTATAAGAAAACACTTAGACTATATGTTTCTATGTCTGCTATCTTATTCTTCTCTTTTCTTCTTCTTCTTCTTTTTAAGGTATAACCTTTTTCTCTTTTTTTACTCTCTTATTTTTTCTTTCTTCCTCTTTTACTTAGCTTAATCTATTAAGGTATTAAAATATCTTAACCTATCATTTAATATATTTTATTGAAGTTATTCAATACATAATTTTTATATTCTATATATAATAATTTTATGATTTAATAAAAATTTTATTTTGATGATTTGAAAAGAAAAGATAAAAAATTAATTTAATATTATCGAACTAAGAGTTGAACGTTTCCAATTGCAAAAATATTCTATCCACTAAAATTTTATATTGCTATAATTAAATATGTTGTAAACATAAAAACCTTTTAAATTATTACTACTTGTCCCATTAGTATATTTATGAGTTTGATATTGATTAGGTATCTATATAATATTTCAAAAGAAGAAAAAAAGAAAAAAACAAGTTAGACAGGGTGCATAGAATTTATATATTATAGGGTATAGGGTGATTCTAAGGTACCATAGAATAGGTTCAAAATACCAAAATTTTGACACTTGTACTTATAAGAAATAGTACAAATAAGGTATCATACCCTACCCATATATATCCATTCACCCTACTACTTGTGTTAAAGCATAGTAGCTAAGATACTAAGATTTTTCTTGAACTTAGAATGTGATAATTGTGATGCCAAGATGTTGCATGGGCTTAAATTGTTGTGGTTGTACTAATAAAAATTAATGTTTAGTGACATTTATTACTAAGAGTTACTAAATTCGAAATAGATGTTACAAAGTCCTTTTTATGACATTTATTAAATATCAGTAATGGACGTCACAAAAAGATGTATTACAAATGGTATATAGTAATGTTAAAAGGCAAATATTAGAAATGATGTAAATCATCACAAAATATAAGATATTTATTAACATTTAGACATTGTTGAACTAGAAGATTCAAGATTAATTTTCATGAGACAAAATTAAGTTATTTTAAAACAAGAATTTTCTTAAAACCAAGCTTACTTGGCTTTACTTATGTTGTTAGATATTTTATATTTGTGGAATCATGCTTTCAACTTACTAAAAACTAAGTTATGGTTGGGAGTTAGCTGGATAAACTTTAAAAGTGGTTGTGTTGATCAAGGGTTGGCATCTAAACTCTAAATAGGGGTTGGTCTGAACTTCATATTACATACGAGCTTAATCTTCTCTTCCTTATCTCTTTCTAATTTCTAGTAATTTTTTTTTTTTAGTTGTTGTTCTTTGTTTCATTCATTTGTTAATTTATACTAAAAGTAGTTAACTTGCAAAAATTTGTAATTAAACTTAATTTACCCCCTCTCTTGAGTTCCTAATCTAGAATTTCATTTGATGTTAAAGTTAATTTCTAAGTTTGTTTGTGTGCTTAATAACAAATTAGAGTAAATATTATGACTTTAAATACACGAAGATTTCTAAAGGACCAAGTTATTAATAGACGACTTCTTCTAACAAGTGGAAATTATCCTTATTCGAAGTATAGGATAAAAATATTTTTTAAAGCTCAACATAGAGTCTTATGGAGCATAATCCAAAATGGACTTATTAAAATAGAGGATAAGGAAGAAAAAAAAACTATGTTAAGGATGATTGGAAAAAAAATTGACTTAAATGACATTGTTATGAATATCTTACATTAAACTATGAATAATAATGGTTTAATAGAACATATACTTACCAGAATACTAAAAAGATTTGGGATAAATTATAATGCACATATGAAGGAACATCTTTAGTCAAGGATACTAAAGTAAGTCTTTTGTGCAAAAATTTTGAAAACTTTAAGTGAAACCTAATGAGATGGGTTAGGAGGTTCATTGATATTATTAATTCCTTGAGTATACTTGGCAAGATATTCACAAATGTGGATATTAACTCTAATATTCTTAGAACTTTACCAAAAGCTTAGAGAAAAAAGAAGATTGTACTCGAGAAAGTTCATGATTTTTCAATTACGTCAAAAAAGAAATTTCTTCAAACCCTTAGAACACATGAGATAATTAAGAAATAAAGAGGAGTACAAAAAGAAGAAAATTACTCTAAAGGCTCAACTATAAGTTAGTGGTGATAATAGTGATAATAATGATGAGAAGTTAATTATAATGGCTAGAAACTTTAATAAATTTATGAAGTTTAACAAGAAATTGAAAATAAATGAAGTTGCAAACCCTTTCAAGTCTAATAAGGAGATTCTCAAATGTTATAAATATCCTCAAATAACATACAAAGATATTATACAATACTCAAAAACATTAGCAAAGAACAAAAAGGAAAAATAAAGGCTACAACTTAGAGTGTTGATAATTTAATCGATTAAATGAGGATTTATTTTTCATTACTATGAATGATGAGGTATCCTTAACATCTTATAGTGCTTCTTACGATGAATTAAAGGACATGTATGATGAACTTTGTCATAAATTTATTAAAATTCACGAAAAGAACAATATTTTCAAAAAAATAGACAAAGGACGTGGGTAATGAGCTTGATGTATTTAAATATAAATTCAACGAAATAAAAAATATGAATAAAAATTCATTAGAGAACAATAAATACTTGAAAATACAAAATTTAAAATTTAAAAGTAAAATGAGAAATTGAATAAGAACAATGGAACACTTAAAAGAGAATATGAAATATTTAAAAAAGAATGCAACAAGTTTAAGGAAAATGATGATGAAGCATAAAATAATGATATGTTTATTTTTATAACAAAAGAGCTTGAAATGGAAATTCCAATTTGGAAATTTAACTTGGATAACTCTAAATAAACTATAGCTAAATTAACTAAAAGTCATAAAAACTTGGAAATGCTCCTAGGCTGACAAAGGTTAAGATTAGACAAAGGTAGAATTGAGTATAGTAAAAACAATAGATACAAATTCTATAAGTATTATTTTATAAAAGTAACAAATAAGATTTGCAGTTATTATAGTAGATTTATGATGCAAAACGGAGTAGAATTGTAAGTTATAGACCAATTGGATCAATAGAATAGAAGAAAGAAGAAGTTGCAAGCTAATTAACCTCCTCTAGAGATGAGTCCAAGTATGCTCAAAAGTATAGTAGGGCAAAAGCCAAAGGCATTAGAAGTTAGATAAAAAGTGTGAAATTAGAAGCTTAGTTCTAATTTTTCTTAGTTTACATCAGCCAACTTTGGAAGGCTATAACTTTTTGCATAAGAAGAGTTATAGAGCCCATAGCATATCATTAAAGACTAATTTGAGTATATTTTAACATAGACTAAGTTGTTTCACTGTTTAGGTTATCATGTAAATCCAAATTTGCTAGAGAAGATAACCTTACTAGTTTATGAAAGTCTATCTTGTTTCGTTTCATTTCCTGATTTTATATGATATGAATTTTATTCGCTTACCTTATTAATACCTAGCTTATAGAATTATTAATACCCCATAATCAATTGAATTTTCAATCTTTTGCAATAATATACTTTATCTTTCATAATATTTGTGTCTATCATGCTATATGTTCCATCATCATTATCACATTGCACATACTTATGCAATAAGGAAAAATACTAATTTGATTTATAAAGGTAAAATGGTTTAGGTCCATAATGGACAAATTTACAACATTACCAATAATCTCCAAATGACCTAACCTTTAATAGACACCAAATAAATATTTTCTTAATTCTATAGGAACCTCTAAGGCAAAACAACAAATGATAGTAGAATAATAGATGCTCAAGATACATAATCTAACCTTAAAGGATGAAAGTAGTGTTATCCTTAGAGAAACCAAAAATAAACTGTCTTAGGATAAACTAACATCCTTATCAAGAAGTATATTACAATAAAGAATGTATTTTTTGTTAATAAATTAAAACATAATTTGCTTAATATTAGTCAATTATGTAATACTTGAAACAAGTTTATGTTCTTTGTACTATTGAAAGAATTGATAATGATCAACATAGTTGTAAAGGGTATAGATAAGAAAAAATTTATAAAATTAACCTTAATAACATTGCAAATCTTATTAAAACTTATCTATCTATTCAAAATAGTGATAGTTAGTTGTAATATAGAAGATTAGGATATACTAATGTGAAAGTTTTTCAAAACTTGTCAAAAAGGACCTTATTAAATGCTTATCAAAAATCAATTTCAAAAAGAACAAGGTTTGCAAAACATGTCAACTAGAGAAACAAACTAAAACTTTCTCTAAAACCTATAAATGTTACTTCTACTTTTATGTTGCTACAACTATTATGTATAGACTTATTTAAGCCTAATCAAACTATGAGTTTGGGTGATAAGAAATATAATTTGGTCATTATTCATGATTTTACTGGATATGCATGGATCGTCTTTCTTGTAAATAAGGATGAAATCAATCATTTGTTTTTTAAATATTGCAAGAAGGTTGAAAATAAACAAGTTCTTATAATTGCTACCATTAAAAGTGATTATAAGGGAGAATTTGAAAATTTTATATTTGGATGATTTTTGTGAATAAAATGAAATAGAATATACATTTTTAGCACCTAGAATTCCTCAAAAAGAAAAAAAAATGGAGCCACTAAAAGGAAATATAGGACTTCAATTGAAATGGCTCACACCATACTTTATAAAAATAATTTACCAAAATATTTCGAGTCGAAGTTGATAGTATCTCTTCTACTCCAAACTATGTTTTTTATGAGGTTAATTTTAAAGGAAACCCTTTACGAGCTATGAAAAGGCAAAAGATGTAACATTTCTTATTTTTATCCATTTGAAAGACAAATGTTATAAAAACGATATGAAGGAATAACTCCATAATTTGGTTTAGATTCGATGAAGCTATTTCCTTATTTATTCATTGACCAATAAAGCATATAAAGATCTTAATAAAAGAATTTTAGTTGTAGAAAAATCTATCCATCTATGCTTGAAGTTTGAACTAAGTCTTTAGAATGCTCGATAACGGACTAAGATTATACCCATGTTAATTACAAGCACTGAAAAGAGATATATAATGTTTATGGGAAGATCATGGTTAAGATTCATAAGTGTAAAGCTAGGCTTGATCTTTAAATGAGGGTTCGAAATAAGTAAATAAGTTTATGAGAGTTTTCTAGCCAAAGATTATGACCAAGAGCTTGAGCATGATCTACAATAAAGAAGAGAAAAATTAAATATGAATGGTTTATGACCACAAATCACGACCATGAATGTTGCGATCTCTATGTCAGATAAGTTGAAGAATGTATTACTTGAAAGAGTTACAACTTTTAATCAAATTCTCATGAGTTAAAGTCACAAGAGTTGTATCATTTCACAATATAATGTTTCAATCAATTTGTAACTTATTTAGATTCAATCTAATGGATACAATCTAATCACTGAATCAATATAACTCTTAGTGAAAAGTTATGTATCATCAAAGTGTACATTATAATAACTAATTGCAACTTTATTTTTCTTTCCCTTTTTGCATGAATTTTATTCCATTTTTCTAGAAATTCTCTTTGTTCAATCACTACATTGAACTCTTCTTATCTATATTCAAATTGTGGTTTGGTATATAAGCTTTTGCTATATATATAAGAAGACTTAGTTATATCTTGGGGACTTTGCACTTAAACTCTCATAGAAAACTTTGTATGAGATGTGTAAATTCTCTAAGGAAAGTGATTTCTATAATGCATCTAATTCCATTTGATTTGCTAATCCATATTCATTTCCTACATTCTTAAGAAAATTTACAACGTCAAGTGAAACAAATATCATGTTAAGAGTTATTAACCAAGAGTTTGTGGAATTGGATCATTAAATTTCAATTGTTAGAAAGACAAGATGCTTTTTCTACTATCTATGCTCAATATAGCATATCTATTGGATCTAAAAGCTTAACCTATTAAAGATTTGTAGGTAGGTGCAAATCTAAAAGGAAAAGTCAAACACAAAGAAGCAAAGAGAAGGTAGGCAGATGATAAGTTTGCATATAGAGGTCACATTCTTAATACTTTATCATATAATCTATATGATCATTACATGGCAATCAAATCTCCAGTAGAGATATAGAAGGCACTAAAAGAAAAATACAACACCAAAAGATAAGATATGGATAAGTTCTTAATGCTAAAATACTTTCAGTTTGAAATGCTTAATAACGTTCCTATATTAGATTAAGTTCTTAAACTACGAGTACTTGTCAATTGTATTCATGACTTGCAAGTGATAATTTCTAAGTCACTTCAAGTGGGGAAAATTTTCCAAATTACTTTCTAGTTAGAATGGCTATAGGAAGAAAATTCTTCTTATGGTTGAGGATTTCTTTATTAAAAAGATTCTTAAACATATATGAGTAGAGGAAGAGTCTTGAAAACGTAATGCAGTGAATCTACCACTTAGTTCTAAAGTGAATTGTATAAAATATTAAGAAATTAAGAAAACTAGCAAAAAGAGGAAAGCTAAGAATCTTGATGCTAAGAAAATAATTCATAGATGCTGCAATTGCAATAAGAAGGGACATTATGGGAAAGAATATTGATTATGCAAGAATGCTAAAAACAACTATGCCAATTTGGTGAAAGATCTAGAATTTGTAGCAATGATCACTTGTTGATTCAATTCTCTTCGCATTAGTATGATCATTGAATTAAACATAGGAACAATGGTTAAGTGTGATGATTAGAGCAACCATCCATGTGTGTCACAATAGACATCAATGTTAGAATTTTAAGGAAGTTAAGGATAAGGAAGTCTTAATTGGAAATGGCACTCCAGCTAATGTAAAAAGAGTTGGTGGTGTTTATTTGAACTTTATGCCTGGGAAGAAATTAAAGTTACTAAATGTGTTGTATTTCCTAAATATAAAGTGTAATACCCTAAAACTTGGAATGCCATAGATCGTCATGTGTCCCTGGTCCTCTAATGATATGTCAAGTTCTAATAACCACAATGAATATTTCAAACTTGACATTTTAAACCACTAATATCGGTATAAAAAAAAAATCTCCTATTTCATAAAATTCAAACTCTATAGTTCATACTCTAAAAGTACCAACAAGATTAAAGAACTCTTTTATCTTTCATAGTGGAAATAATGTAAATAAAATCAAATAACTAGTATGAATGGAAATTAAAAGATAGAACAAGTCTCATCCACAATTTCATTTCAATCCTTATTACTAATCCTAATACTATTGGCTATCATCATGATAATAGTCTCTAAAACCAACATTTGGGTAGTAATAACGATCATTCTAATCTTTAACTCCAACATTCTCATAACTAGCATATTCTCTATAACTATAATCTTCATAAACATCATTTTGACCTGTAGTTGAAAAAAAAAGAAATAATATAATGAGCTGAAGCCTAGTACGTAACACACAACCATATGCACGTGATCAAACGATACATATTTACATGCATAGAAATGCAAAACAAGTAAATCATACAATTCATTTAATTATCTTTATTTTTAAGTCAAATACATGACACATGATAGTGGTCCTCATGACCTGTTCACATCACAATCATATCATAACCTAGCATTTAGGCGTACCTCTTTAAGCCCCTTTGTAACATCCTAATATTGGGCATGCTTCTTTAGCCTCCTTTATAACAACCTAGATTTACCTTAGATCATTCCCATGTAAGACTTGACAGGGACAACGCGTCATACAGATCATCAAGTTTGCCCCCTAAGGATCTACTACTACGAGCTCTTAGGATAAGCCAAACACAAGCAATGCATAGACATTTAAGTCAGATATACATTTAATTCATTTAATCTTTGCTATCCTAGCACTCACATGCAACAAACACGTATCGTGTACCTTGATATTTAAATGAATCAAGCCTAGCTTTAAATCCTAGAAACAATAAATACTCATTAAACTCCTTTAAATAATGAATAAATGTTGTCTCTTAACTAAAACTCACTTTTAGACCATTTAAATCTCCTTAAATTTACTTAATGATACATTAAAGGGGTTTACTTTAGAAGTAACAAAGGAATAAAACAAAAAGAAAAAGAAAAACTTAGCTTTAAGGAGCAAAGCTTGTGACATAGACAAGGACATAATCATGTCTTTTGACCGTGTAACTTATTAAGTTACACTCCATTACTGTAAATGACACACCAAGGACATAGTTGTGTCTTTTGGATGTGTAACTTTTTAGTCTATCAAGCCACATCACCTATTGCAAATGACACAACTAGGGATATGGTTGTGTCTTTTGGTCGTGTCACTTTTTAGTTGATTAGCCCACATCACTTATTGCAAAGGACACAGCTAAGGACACAATCGTATCGCTTTCTGGTCAACTTTCTTTTTTCCCTTATTATACCCACACTCCTCTCTAAACCCCACAATAACACTCCACAACTCTTCATCACAAACCCTTGATTCAAATCAATATAACCCTTCTAAAATTCACTTCTATAATTTTTTTAAATTAAAATGACAAAATCAAAACTTGTCAAGAATTTAGGAAATTTGGGGACTCTAAGGAATACACGAGAATTACCTTAATCTCGATGGTCCTTTAGAGTTTCTCACTTTTCCTTAACCAATTACTTGCAACCTTAAACGATTAAAATAAAAATCTTAGTTCTTCAAAAAAAAAAAAAATGAAAACTTAAAACGACAAATCCAACTTTGCTTACCAAGGTCTTCTGGGGTTATGTTCCTTACACAGACTACTCTTATTCTTGAAGGCTTTCGATAAATGTAGGAAAGAAGTCAAAACCTATAGTGTGGAAAAAGTTCAATTGTACACCAGTTAGGTTAAGGTTTTATTTTAACCCTTTTTCTTGAATTTCCGATATTACCCTTCATTAATCTATGGCTTAAGACCTTAATACCCTTTTTCATATAACTTAATTACCCTTTTGATTTTATTAAAACTTTTATTATTTATTTATTCCCCCTAAATTTTTTTCTCGAGTATTACATGCAGTTACCGATCCATTACATTTGGTGAAGTGAATAGGTTATAATAAAGATAAAGTTAAGTTGAATCATAGAATAATGATAGGATACATGATTATTGTAAGAAGAAAGGTTATATTAAAATCGATTATTGAAAGTGTAGAATTAAGATGAAGATGGTCAAGATAATGGCATATTAGCAATAGATTCATGTTGTATTATATACTTATAAGCTATTTGTTCTTTTTTTTTTTTTAATTTCATATGTGTTTATGTTGTTGATCACTTCTTGATGTTGTTTGGACATGGATTTGACCAATATTATAATTTTTTTTCTTCAATTATTGGCTGGGAAATTACATTATACTTGACCAATGTGTAAAAGAGGCATGTCATGTGGGCAAATTAGTAGTAGATTCATGTCATATGTATATGCATTTCTTATTCTTTTCCTCTTTTTTTTTTTTTTTCTGTTCCACCAACCACCAAAATATAAGCAATATTTTGAGATCAATCTCCTTGAATGAGGATCGAAGTGTTAGGACCCAAAAGTATAATTAAATGGTGTCACGATCCAAAGGGGTTAGTCATGGCAATCGCCGTATACCATACAAAAGACTGTAAATTGATACCCCTTTCAATTGACAACTCTTTATACGATATATAAGGCTACTATAATAACTAATAACCTAGAGTTAAATAAGTATAAGTAATATCATTCCATGATAATAATAACAAACTGTTGAAATATAAAACACACACACACGCACACACACACACACACACACACATATATATATATATATAGAAATTTATAGATAAGAAGTCTATAATATCTCTTAGCTCAAACTAGTATCATTTTACTACATAATAAGGTTCGAAAACTAAATACAATATCATAAGTGCACTCATATCATGTCTTACTTTCACATCAGCTCCTTGATGTACAACTAACTTCGAAGGTGGCTTGACTCTATGAATAGCTCAACCTACGAAAGTAAACTATAGGAGTATAAGTTAACTAGTTTAATGAGATAATTCCCTCAAACATACAACAAACAAATTATACAATAATTTAATTCAGTCAAATATGCTATACAAATACATGTAGGTGACTAGGTATTACATGCAACTCAGATTCAACGCCCTTTAAAGTTAGGGTTAGAGATACATCAGCAACAGTCAGATCCGGGTATCATATTAGAATTTATATAACAATGAAACTTCGCGTTTCGTATTCAAAATATAATGGTATATCTATTCTCAGTTTTTGTCAAAATCGAATTCTACGTATGATTATGAGTAGGTTCATGCAGCCCTTACTTACCCTTAAATAGAAGCCTTTAAACTCGACCTTTAGTTTGGTCATTAGTGTTTCCAATGCTTAGTGATCCCATGAATCTGGGTAAGGTCATATTGCACGTATATATCGTATGAAACACTATAACATAAAATAATCAACTCACGTATGGTCTCTCGCTACCTTTTTATGATGTGATGGCTGGAATTAATTATGTAATACATAATTATGCACGGTTTAATTTAGTTTATTAAAGTTAGATATTAATAAGTTCTTTTTTTCAGTGATCAATAACATTACAGACATATCATTTCCTATCAATTTACTATGCAACAATCAATATGTTATTATACTTTAAAGTAAATTCACGATCAATAAATAGTATTATTCACAAGCATAACCCGGCCCCACACAACATTCAATTATTAATAACAATTTATATTCACTAACTACATACAAAAATAAGTATGAAATCATTAGGAAAAACTCACTTAACCATGCTTAAGTCAAGGGTCGTAGTAGTCCGATAGCAAATCAAGGTCAAAGTTG
>JAMXBB010000009.1:51009284-51020656 GCA_024138015.1 Lumnitzera littorea | reverse complement strand
CACCCTCCCTTTTTGGGTACTACATAAAGAAAGCTCAATATCTATAGGACTAATATGTAAGAAAGGATTTGGAATTGTTATTAGCTTGAGTCTAACAAGTTTGTACTCATGAAAGCACATCTATAAATTGGAAAAAGATATGCTACTGATGGTATGTTTATGCTTGTACTGATATGAATAAGATAAATATTTCTATTTATATTATTGATTCTATGATTTATGGCATGCTAGATTGGGTTATATCAATTCTAACACTATTAAGTTTATGTGCAAAAATGGATATGTTAATGTTAATGATATAAATACTAGGGATTAGTGTGAGATATGTATTCAAGCTAAAATCACTAAGAAACTTTTTCCTAATGTGGAAAGAAATCTTAAATTGCTTGATCTTATTCATAGTGATATTTGTGAGTTGAATAGAACATCGACAAGAAGAGGAAAGAGATATTTTATAACCTTTATAGATGGCTTTTCACATTTTGCATTTATATATTTGTTGCGATATAAAGATGAAGCATTTGAATGTTTTAATCATTATAAATCTAAAGTAGAAAAATTGCATGATAAGTGAATCAAATGCCTATGTAATGATAGAGGAGGTGAATATTTCTCAAATGAATTCGACCAAGTTTGTCAAGAAAATGGAAGTAAATATCAATGTACTACTCCATATACACAGTAACAAAATGAATTAACAAAATGTAAGAATCAAGCCTTAGTGGACATAGTTAATGCACTAATTCTATATGCCAAATTGCCATTTAATTTCTCTAAATATAAAATATTTTAAAGTGTAAAGGTGCATTGCCTATTATAGAGTGTTTGATCAAAAAGGAAAAGCTTCGTATTAGGCCCTTAAAAGGAATTTTTGTTAATTATACACAAAACTCTAAAGGATATAAAATACTAGGTTTAGAATCTAATATCATTATTGAGATGTAGAATTTTTGGAAAATAAATTCTATAGTGATCTAGTTAAAAAGAACACATACCATATCACATAACAAGAAATTGAACAAAGTGATTTAGGAGAAAATAAGAATGAGGAAACAAATGAAGAATCTACTACTAAATGAAGAAGAAGTAAAAGGGCAAAAAAGAGTAAGGATTGAGAATAAGGATTCATAGTTTTACAAGCCCTTAATTTTTTGGTAGAGGGAAGCAAAGATTCCATTTTAAGTAAAATCCCCATATGGATTTTAGATATGCGACATTTTAGAAAGAGGCAATGAACGATGAAATGGATTCCTTGCCATTTAATAACATATGGATTTTAGTTGATTTGCCTCGAGGATCTATGGCAATTAGTTATTAGTGGGTCTTTAGGCAGAAGTATAATTCAGACGATTCTTTGCAATCCTTTAAAGTAAGGTTATTGGTTAAAGAATTCAAGTAATAAGAAGGAATATACTATTTTGACACTTATGCTTACGCTACAAGAATGATTTCAGTAAGAGTATTGATAGCTCTTGCATCCATTTGCGAACTTTATGTGAATCAAATGGATGTTAAAACGATATTCCTAAATGGTGACCTTGATGAGGAAGTATACATGGAACAACTAGAAGGCTTTCTGCTATTAGGAAATGAGAAGGTTTGCAAATTAGTAAAATCCTTATATGGACTTAAGCAAGCCTTAAAAAAATGGCATGAGAAATTTGTCACGTTATAATCTTGACAAATGGTTTTAAACATAATAGTGCCATCATATGTATTTATTCAAAATTTACTAGTGAATATGATATTATAATTTATCTGTATGTTGATATTTAGAATAAATATGATTGACATTAATGAAAATAAGAAACATCTTACCTCCAAATTTAAAATAAAAGATTTAAATGAGGTAGATACAATATTAGGAATTAAAGTGATGAAGCATAGTAAGGACATTATGTTAAGGCAATCATGCAACTCCATTCCTCTCTCTCTTTTTACAAGAATTTCATTCCATTGTTTTGCAAATTCTGCTTCTTCAGTTACCATGCACTTCAACTCTTCTTGTCCATATTCAAAAGTATGGTTTGGTGTATAAATTTTTGCTTTTATTATACCAAGACTTAGTTGTATCTTGGAGAATTATGCACTCAAACTCTTATGGTAAACTTTCTATGAGAGGCATAAATTCTCTAAGAAAAGTGATTTTTGTCATGCTTATAAGTCTATTCCATTTGCCAATCCATATTCATATCCTAACTCTCAATTAGATAGGTTTAACTTTGGTAATGATTTGTCTAACATTCTTGATAAGGAATTATCTAGGGAGGATGAAAACTTAGATCAACCTAACAAACTTGATCTACTTAGAGAATAGCGCTTTGTAAAGACTATCTTAAGGCCTTAACTATAAAGAGCCTTTGAATAGGATGTTAATATGAGCTTCTCTTATAAATAAGAGTAATTTAGCATTTCTATTTCAAATCAACACAAAATTATTGATGAGGTTCTAAATGATGAGTTTTGTATGCAAGCTATGCAAAAGGAGTTAAATTTATTTACTAGGAATGAGATATTAGACCCAGTGCCTAAGCCTAATGTTAGACTAGTAACTAGAACCAAATGGGTATAAAAATCAAACTCGATGAAACCAGGATAGTAACTAGGAATAAGACTATTAATTGCTAAGGTTATGATTAAGAAGAAGGAATTGATTTTAATGAGATAATTGCCATAGCTACTAGGCTACAAGCTACAAGAGTCCTCTTAGTATTTGCCGCATTAAAGACTTCAAACTTTTTCAAATGGATGTTAAGAGTGCATTCTTAAATGGCTTCATCAAAGAAGACATTTATGTTGAACAATTATTGAGGTCTAAATAATGTGAATTCCCTAATCATATATTTAAGTTTAACAAGGCACTTTATAAACTTAAGTTATAAGAGTTTAGAGTGAAAGGCTAAAGAGATTCTTGGTAAACAATAAATTTTCTTGAAGCAAACTCGATACAACATTATTTATTGAAAATCACATGTCAAATATGTTCATCATTCAAATCTATATAAATGACATTGTAATCACTATTATAGATACCTTATTTTTACCCCCTACAATCTTAGAAATTCTTTTTAGAATACGAAAGGGGTCCTAATTGTGAAAAAGCACAAAAAATAGGAAATTTATAAAAATAAAAAAATAGTATATTTAGAAAAAATACAAAAAATAGAAAATTTAGAAAAAGCATGAAATATGAAAAAATATAGAAAAATACAAAAAAATTAAAAAACTAGAAATAATAAAAGAAAAGATAGGAAAGGTCATTTCTAGAGTCACATGGATCGAGTCATCTCGTTTTTAGTATCAGATAGGGTCTAAGTGTGCAAAACCATCAAATTGAGCGTAATTTCAAAATTATTTTATTTGTTCGTTTATTTTTTGATCATGTGTGCACAATTTGATTTTAGGGTTTAAGTTAGAACAAGGTTAAGTGTTGATTTTATTTTATTTTTATTTTTATTCATCTCATTAATATAAGAAAAGGGGGTAGAGGTGTAAAGGTTGGACCAAGTGTAACATGGTTCGTGAAATTGGGAAAGGGCCGAAGGCCCATGATTAGGTCTAAAGTCCAAAAGTGCATACGCAAAGCACTTGATTATCTTTTATTTAATTTTTTTTAAGGCATGCACATGTAGTGCACGTACAAGCTAAGGCACATGACACATATCCTGTACGTAACCTAGCACCCCCCTCCTTCTTCAATTCGAAAATTCGCAAATAGTAATGGGTACTTCGCGTGATCCCTTCACTTTTTAACATGATTGAACTGATTTTTTGGGCAAATCTCATCAAATTAAATGTAGAAAATCGACAAGCACTTAGGATACTACTAATTGGTATCAATTTCTTGTCCAAATCCATCTTTTTTTAAAGTCAAAATTAGCATTAAAATCACCCAGAGCTTGATAGAACATCAATGGTGATTTGAGCATTAATGTTTCTTTCCAAGCTTGTTAGTGTATAAATAAAGGGTCCTCTCTTTGTTTTTGACATCAACTTCCATTCCCATTGCCTTTCTTACTCATTCTTAAGATTTCTCTCTCTATCAATTTCTCCTCACACTCTCTCTAAAAATTTTCCATCTTTATGCCTTTTTGAGGAAAACCAACACCCTTAACAGCTTCTCCATTGTCAAACCCCCTAACCTCTACCCCCCCCCCCCCCCCCCCAAAACGCCTTTTCTTCAATTCGAACCATAGCCATTGAAACCCAATCAACACCTTTTCTCGCTACCCTCATTGGCCACTTGTTAAACCACCACCATTGGTGGTCATCTCCTCTAACCAACTAGACTACGACTCATGTGACCCCCATAAACCCTAACCTAATACCTTTCTTCTACTTGACAACCACCCCAAGCACCACGCATGGTTTCTTTCTCTCTCTACACCAAACTGCCAAACCTCAAGCACCACCAAACAACCAAAACCTGGTGGTACCTATCCTAAACTGACATTTACTAATAAGAAACTCATGGAAATGATATTTCCCACAAGTTTTGTCCGTTAAATATCCTTAAAATGGCCCCTTCAACTGCTCTTCCTCCTCTTCCTTTATGATCCAGTTCTCTTCGACTCGACCCGCGATTAACTGACTTGACCCACTCATGTTCCGACCTGACCCGCGCTCTTAACTGCATCCTTTGGTCCAACTCTATTATGTTGCTCTATTATTATTTTATTTTAATTCCTTTCTTTATTTATTTTAGTTTATATGTTGTTTTGTATTTTATTATTATTCTTGTAAAACCAAAAAAGAGAGAGAGAGAGAATTGAAAGAAGAGAAGAAAGAAAAAAGAAAAAAAAAATATTAATTAGTTATTTATTTATTATGTTTTAGTTGGAAATTAATAAAGAATAAAGAATAAAAAGAAAGAGAAAAATAAGTAAATTAGTAAATAAATGAGTTTCATCACTGAGAAAAATTATTTTCAAAAAAAGAAAAAATGAATTAACTTTTCTTTCAAAACTAGGACTTCTTGTAGAATTTTCCAAAAAGGAATAAAGTTGCCAAAATTAGGATCATTTTAGAGTTTTTCTTTAAGTGAAACCAAATTGACAACAATTTAAATCCAACCAATTTCTTAATTTAAAATCAACCAACACATTTATATTTTCTAAATAAACTACGGAAAGTCTGATCTTTACTAAAGGGTACATAAGCACTTTGGGACAACTTAAAATCTGTAAAAAATTATTTTTCCCCTTTCGTAGTTTTCTTCATGTAAATATAGTTTTATTTATTTACTTATAAATTCAAATTAGACATTATTGGTAGGGTGTTTTGAAAAATAAATTTAATTTCATAAATTTGAAAGTGGTACCCGTTAAGGATTTAATAGGTTAACCTCCAAACTCAAATATCTAGTTTTTAAAAACCATTTTAAAAATCAATTTTTCCAATAAACTAGTGGTTAGGTTAAAATCGATCTACTTAATCAATTTAACTTAACTCTTTTTTTTTCTTGACTTCGGTCTAGTAACAACTCCAAATTTTCTAAAAAACAAAAAAAACAGAAGACTGGTTTTTCTTAACTTTAAGTTGGGGCTAGTATTAAATGAGTTAAGGTTTAATACTAATCGAGTTAAAAAAACTAATGAAAATTGGGAAGAATTCTAGTTCGACAACTTGGTGACTCCACTAGGAAGGTCAAGAAGGCTAGTCACTTAAACCTTTCGAATTTAAATTTATCTTTCAATATACCCATGTTTATTTATTTTTCTTTTATTGTAAATAATCTGTTTTAGTTGTTATACTAATCTTTTCCATGTAATATACATTAGGATATGGGGGGTTATTTTGTTGTATCATGAATGCATGGCAGATATGGTTAGCCCTAGGTTATTTTAAGACCATAGGATGGGGGGCCACTATATAGGCTTTGGATGTAGTAGTGTAGCCATCGCTTGGGGTAGATTAAGCTACCCAACTTAAGATTCAATGTGACCAATGAGCCATTTCTTAAAAACATATGAGATCACAAAGCTTAAGGATCTTTAAAACCTACCTTAATTACATACATGACTTTTAGACTAGTGAATAAATAGTAATGGGGCATATCGCCAATGAAAGGTTGGGACTCTATCAAAATTCCATTATATCATAAAAATATTGTAGTATACTTTTCATATACCACTAAATGTAATTTTATCTTTTGTATAGGACTTTTCCATTGTAAAATTGCAATTTCCCTATAAATATAGAAATTTCATATAAATATCATTCCTATGTAACAATTCAATTTCCTTATATTGTAACAATGGAATTCCAGTAAAGTCCCAGCCCTTAAACCCTTTTATTGCCACATTATTATTTAGTCGCTAGCCCTTTACCTCTATATTTGTGTGCCTTCAACTTTTCTTGTCTTTATTTATATGTAAATATCAATGCTTATTGACTCATGTTTGTAAATAATCTTATCTAGTACCCTTATTATCTTTATAAAAATTCCATTGTTTTGCAAACCAAAAAGTTTCCTTATATATTGTAAAATAAGTTTCTTTTTGCACTAGTTAAGTCACCATTTTAGAATAAAATAAGACTATTAGGCTTTAAGGCATACTTGTATATTATTTTAACTAGTCATTATAATGATTAAAATTGTAAATAGCCTTTGAAAAGAATTGGACTTGACACATAATTTGTTTTTTTTTTTTGCCCTCTTTGTAAAAATTTAAAATTCACCACTCTATAGATTATTATAGGTTTTCATAGATTCTCTTAGCCTTTAAATTTGTAAATCCTTAGTCCCCCTATCAAATTCATAAAATGTTTATCTTATAACTATAAAATATTTATCTTCTTAAGTTTTCATTCTATAATAGATCCCCTTACTAGCCTTTCCCTTTCCATTACATTTTTCTTATTGTTCTTGTCATTAGTTTTCATTTATTCATCTTCTTAGTATATAGATTTTGCGATTAGAAATTATTTGTAAATATCATGTATCTCATAAAATATTCCTTTGTAAGATAATTATTTTCTCTTAATTGCACTTCTTATAAGTATCGTAGGTGATATTTTAAATACTTATAAGTTGTAAATATTTTTCTTTAGTTAACCATAAATTGTTGGAATGTTTCTCACTCTAAGTTTTTCAATTAAGTTTTTCTCATGTAAATGTATCTCACCTATGTATTTTTTAGTATAAGTCTTCTTCTCTTCCTAGTCATCCCTTGTAGAATAATTTGTAAAATTTCTTTTGGATTCTCTACTTTTGTAAAAATACACCTTATAAGAAGTTAAGTTGATCCTTTTTCTCTTTAAAAAGAAAAAAAGAGAGAGAGAGAGAGAGAGAATAGTTGCTAACGGGTAAGGATTCTTCTAATCAGGTTCAAATGGCCGATGATAAGATTAACTCCCAAGAAAAAAAGGTATATCAAATGGCTCAACAATTGTAGATCTTGGCTTCCATAATCAACAGCTTGCAAGTATCTCAAGATCCAACTCTGGACAAAAGACTAAAGAGCTTGGAAGAAAAAGTGGTAACATCATAGAAGGGCATTTTAGATCAGGAAATGACCATGGGTCTTATGCTCAAAAGACTTCAAACGATGCTCGTTACTATTTAAACATCACTAAAAGGGAAGTAGCCAGTGTTAAGCTAAAAAAGGCAAGGTTAAGACAAGTCCACTTATAATGCCTTGAGAAGACAATTTACCAAGTTCAAAGTTCCAATAACCCAAATCTTTTGTTAGTTAAAGGAGGCTAAGTTCTTAGTTTGTGAAGTCCTTATTCTAAACTATAGGCTACGAAACTTCAATCCCAAGGCATAATATGACTATTATATGGGTCAGAAGGGGCATTCTACTAAAGGATGTTAGAGGTTGAATAACAAAATTCAGGATATGATTGACACTAAGATAATACAACTTGACATCTTAGAAGCCATTTATTGCAAGCCCAGCCATGAAGGTACTTTAAAGGGACCAGCTACCACACTTAACTTTGAGAATCTACTACTACCATCTAATAAGTTAGCCTGTCATTTAAAGTGGTTAGGTGTATCTTTAAGTTAAATGGGGCAGGGGCATTTTAAGTGATAGAATTTGAAAATTGACATAATTATGTAATAATGATAATTTGAAATAAAAGTATTTTGTTTGTCCATTTTTTGAGTTATTCACTCAAAACAATATGAGCGTTCATTTGTAAAATTTTATTATTGGGGCAAATAAACATACATTTTTGATATCTCATTTTGAAAGTTTAGAATGAAAAGAGGCAAACCACAAGTCAAACACCAACCTTAAACACTTGAGTGTCAAGAGTTGTCAAAGTAAGGATTTAGACTTGTTCCTTAAAGAAAGTTTATTTGAAATTGAGACACTAATCAAAATGGTGTTAGGCATTTATTTCTCTATTCTAAAACATAGAAAATCCCTTGTCAACCTCGTTGAGCCTTTTTTAATTGAGTATTTTAAAAATTAAATCCTGTCAAGAACCATCCCCACAATGGGGTAATTTGGAGCTTACAGTCATTAAAAAGGAGGGAAGATTAAAACTAAGTTATGCTTGCTTTAGTCACCTCAATTTAGCTATAATTATTACTTCTAGATACTTATTTCCTTTAAGATGAAGAACGGCTTCTATTCTAAATGCTATACATAAATTGCATACATTACGAGTCATCCACAAAAAAAAAAAAAAAAAATGGAAGGAAGAAAGAAAAAAAAATGGAGAAGAAGAAAGAAAGAAAAAAGGTAAAAGAAAAGGAAAGTATGCCTAATAAAGAAGCCTGCAAAAACAAGGTGATCAAAACCAAAGCCTCGAAACCAAAAAATGATTAGGGGCATGTATCTCAAAAGGCTTATTCTAAAGTAAGGCCTATCCCTAAAAAAAAAAAAAGCCTTAAATTTAAAATAGTAGGGGTTAAAAAAAAAAAAAACCAAGACGCTCAAAATCCACTCCTCCTACAAACTAATGCCCACCTACAATTCCACCCCTCCTTAAAAGCCCTCTTAATTGGAAAAAATAACCTATCTCTTGTAAAAGTCACTTTTAAAATTGGGGTAAGCACAATTTTAGTTTAATCTATAGGGTTTTTGACTTGTAAACTTAGATTAAAAAGCAATCCTTTCAAAATGCCACTTCATTAATATCCATTTTTGAAATCAAGGACCAAAAGCCTATATTACATTACAGTCCAAAAAAAAAAAAAAACCTAATAGATTGATTAAGCAAATCACTTACAAGATGACCATAATTTTTGGAATTGTAGTCAATAGTATAAATTAGAACCGATAGTGGGTAAGGAAGCTCTCTTAGACTTAACCACTCAACTACGAGATGTTATTGCCCCTGTAATCATCGTAGGTGACACTAAAAGATCTCTTGCCCTAAGTGGCTCAAGAAAAGAGGATCCCCTTGAAGAAAGGATTGTTAGGTGATCTTAAGCAAAGTCAAAAGGAAGAGTGAATTTTCAAAGGCCAGTAAGTATGAAGAATCTAAACCTGTTAGCAATAATATATATATATATATAAGAGAAGGGAAAAGGACAAGCTTTTCTTTAAATCGATTCCAAATTGGTCTTTCTATCTACATTGGTCTTTTTGCTCAACTTTGACTATGTTTAGCCCTGATTCTGATTCTTTCAAGCATGAGTCTTACCTCAATTCTCTTCCTACTCAGCCTTGGAGCCCAGTTTTGTCACTTTTAAACATGAGTCTTACTCAATTTTCTTCCCACTTAATCTTAATGACCATTTTCAGATACTCACTTAAGTTCAAATAAAGGATTCCAGTCCTTAGTATCTAACCCAAAATCTCTTTTTATCAATTTAGGGGGCCTTGCCCCTAATAATAAGATCAAGTGACCACAATGACTCAGTCTCTCTCTTAAGTCAACCTTTGAGGTTAATTTTGTCAAATCCAAAAAAAATGTATACTTAGGAAAGTTTTTTAAGAAATCTGATTAAATTTTTCAATTACCATCAATCTAAGATGGTGATTCAATTTTTTTAGACCCATTAATTCAGGATGGAACCAATTTTTCAACAGCCATCAGTCTAAGATGGTGATTCAAAGTTTTAGATTCGTCAATCTAAGATGGAATCAATCTTTCAGTAGCCATCAATCCAAGATGGTGATTCAAATTTTTAGATCCATCAATTCAAGTTGGAATCAATTTTTGAAAGCCATCAATCCAAGATGGAAATTTAGTTTTTGTTCAAGCCTATCAATCCAAGACGGTGTTAAACCTATTGATCCAAGATGGTGTTAAAATTTTTAGATTCGTCAATTCAAGATAGAATCAATTTTTCAACGGCATCAATCTAAGATGGCGATTTAGTTTTGGTTTAAGCCTATCAATTCAAGATGGTGTTAAAGTTTTCAAGCCTATTAATCCAATATGATGCTATACCCATCAATTCAATATGGTGTTCAAGTTTTTCAATACCCATCAATCCAATATGGTGTTCAACTTTAGTTAAGACCCATCAATCAAAGATGGTGTTCAAAGTTTTTGATGATATCCATCAATCGAAGATGGTGTTAAGATACTTGCTTTATCCATCAATCCAAGATGCTGACCACATTTGGTGTTAAATTTAATAAAGTAAAAAACCATCTATCGAAGATGGCCATTTAATGTTTACTTTGTTTTGTCATCCATCCAATACAGCATCTTCAAGGTTCTAGCTAACTCACAAAGCGCTGCCTCATCTCACATTTCCTTTAAAGGTTATAGTTAGTCCGTAGAGTACTATACCGTTTTTAAACCCACTCTTGTTTCTCAGCCAATCTCTAGAGTGTCATCTTTCTCTTTCAACTTATCTTTCATTGTTCACCTAAATCCCCAAAGGATCAAGCTTAAGATAGTTAACTTTTGTAGTGCTCCTTAGGGCAGGTACCTCCCTAAGGCAAAAATGGTTTCTCCTTTTGTTTTTGTGGGAAAACATTATTCAAACTTAACTACAAAGAAGGGTAGTTTTGAACACTTAATTTTTGTCCCCTATAATTTTAGAATTTTTTTAGAATAAAAAAGGGGTCTTAATTGAGAAAAAAGCATAAAAAAATAGAAATTTCAAAAAATATAAAAAATAGAAAATTTAGAAAAAGCATGAAAAATGGAAAAATATAAAAAAATACAAAAAAATCTTAAAAAACAAGAAATAATAAAAAAAAAAAGATAAGAAAGGTCATTTTCATATGGATCAAGTCATCTCGTTTTCAATATTGGATAGGGTCTTAGTGTGCAAAACCATCAAATTGGGTATAATTTCAAAATTATTTTTATTTGTTCATTTATTTTTTAATCGTGTGTGCATAATTTGATTTTAAGGTAGGTTATGTAAGGTTTAACTTTAGGTTAGAACAAGGTTAAGTGTTTATTTTATTTTATTTTATTTTTTGTCTTTATTCTTCTCTTTATTA
>JAMXBB010000009.1:50815028-51008885 GCA_024138015.1 Lumnitzera littorea | reverse complement strand
GGGGGGGGTTGGGTGGGGGTTAGAGGTGTAATGGTTGAACCAGGTTACACCTGGTGCATGAAATTGGGAAAGGGCTGAAGCCCCATGATTAGGATTGAAGTCCAAAAGTGCAGGCATAAAGCACTTGCTTAATTGCACACATGGACTAGGGGATGTGGCACGTACCTTGCATTTGACCTAGTGCCCCCCTCCTTTAATTCTAGAATTCACAAATAGTAATGGGTGTTAAACCTTGCACGATCTCCTTACTTTTTGACCCAATTGAATTGATTTTTTGGCTAAATCTCATCAAATTAAATGCATAAATTCGAAAAGGACTTGAGATACTACTAATTGGTACCAATTTCTTATCCAAATCCGTCTTCTTTAAAAGTCAAAATCGACATTAAAATCACTTAGAGCTTGATAGAACATCAATGGTGATTTATGCATTAATGTTTCTTTTCAAGCTTATACAAGCTTGTTAGTGTATAAATAAAGGATCCTCTCTTCATTTTTGACATCAACTTCCATTCACATTACCTCTCTTACTCACTCTTGAGCTTTCTCAATTCCTCCTCACTCTCTCTTTAAAAATCCTCCATCTCTAAGCCTTTTTAAGGAAAACCAACACCCCCAATAGCTTCTCCACTATCAAAAAGCCCCAAAAATGCCTTTTCTTCAATTCGAATCATAGCCATTGAAACCTAATCAACACCTTCTCTCTTTACCCGCATTGGCCATTTGTTGAACCACCACCATTGGTGGTTATCTTCTCCAACCAACCATAGCACGACTCTTGTAACCCCCCAAAACCCTAACCCAACACTTTCTTCCACTTGACAACCACCCTAAGCACCACGCACAGTCACTCTCTCTCTTTACACCAAACTACCCAACATCAGCCACCTATTAAACAACCAAAACTTGGTGGCACTTGTTGAAACTAACATTCACCAATAAGAAACTCATGGAAATGACATTTCTCGTAAGTTTTGTCCATTAAATTTCCTTAAAACGACTCCCTTCAACTACTCTTCCTCCTCCTCCATTGTGATCCGATTCTCCTCGACTCAACCCGCGATTAATAGATCCAACCCGCTTACACTCAGGCTAACTTGCGTTCGTGACCCTATCCTTTGGTCCAACTCTATTGTGTTACTTCATTGTTATTTTATTTTATTTTTCCCCTTTCTTTAATTATTTTATTTTATATGTTGTTTTGTATTTTATTATTATTCTTGTAAAAAAAACTTTATTAATAAATTATTTATTTATATATGTTTCGGTTAGAAATTAATCAATAATAAAGAATAAAAATAAAAATAAAAATAAGTAAATTAGTAAATAAATGAGTTTCATCACTTCGAAAAATTATCTTTAAAAAGTTAAAATTGAATTAACCTTTCTTTTCAAACTAAGACTTCTTATAGAATTTTCCAAAAAGGTATAAATTACGAAAATTAGGACCCATTTAGAGTTTTTCTTTAACTAAAATCAAATTGACAACAATTTAAATTTGACTAATTTCTTAATTTAATATCAACCAACACATCTATATTTTCTAAATTGACTATGAAAAGTCTAATCCTCATTAAAAGGTACGCAGGCACCTATGAGGTAAGTTAAAATATGTAAAAAATTATTTTTTCCCTTTTCTAATTTTCTTCATGTATATATAGTTTTATTTATTTACTTATAAATTCAAATTAGACATTATTATAAATTATTTTGAAAAATAAATTTAAATTCAAAAAGTTTAAAAAGGTACTTGTTAAGGGTTTAATAGGTTAGTCCTCCAACTAAAATATTTGGTTTTCAAAAGTCGTTTAAAAAATTAGTTTTTCCAATGGACTAATAATTAGGTTAAAATCAATCCACCCATTCTATTTAACTTAACTCATTTTTTTTTTCTTGACTCTAGTCAGCTTTAATTGGGTGTCCAATTTTTTAAAAAATAGAAGACCAAGTTTTTCTTAACTTTAAGTCGGGGGGTTAGTATTAAATGCATTAAGGTTTAATACTAATTGAGTTAAGGAAAATAATGAAAACCAAAAAGAATCCAGGCTTGATAGGTGCTACTAGTATGCATTTAGTTGATGGGTTCATACAATGCATGAGGAATTTGGAAGGAGTATAATGGGGGAACTAAATTATTTTCTAGGTCTCTAAGTTAATCAAACCAATCAAGGAAATTTATTTAATGAAGCTCAGCATACAAAATTGCTCCTAAAATGATTTAAAATAGATTATTATAAAGTTAGACCTTCATCAATGAGCAATATATTAAAACTAGATAAAGATTAGCTAGTTTGTTTTATCTATTCACACTTTTTTTTCATTACTTAACTTAGGCATTTGAGCGGCAACACCGAATAGCCACGCTACTCCTCTTAGTCAATTCTTTTTAACTTTTTAATTTTGCAAATCTCAAGCCCACTATGAAGATTAAGGAACAACATACTATTTATATAACATTAAAATGAAAGCATCTCCCTTGGTATCTTTAACACTTTTATGATTATAATTTTAAAAAACAAACCCTTATTTACAATCTTCTAAACAAAATGTCACTATGCAAAATAATAATACTATTAATTTATGTAGTTTTTTACTCCCCCTCTTTGTCTCTCCCTAAACTTACATTATTAGAAACACACCATTCGCACTTTCTTCTCTTCATGGTTCTCCTCTCTCTCTATCAACTAGTAGTTACAAAAAGTGGGTGCTCTTTTAGGTTGTTATAACATTCCCATAATAGAGTAGTACATCTACAGCATAGATATAACCATCCAATAATGATCAAGTTTCATTATATCTACCAAATGACTCTAATGGAAAAATAAAACCCCTCCCTTTCACATTCATCCAAAAGCAATTTCAGCTTCCATTCACCACAAAAGGGTTAAATGTACCTCTTGATGAGCAACTTTATATTATGGACCGAAAGGCCCATTCTGACCTTCATGGACCATAAGTTGAATAACCTTGACCTATGGTTACTCTAAGGGGACCTAGGCCCTGAATAAGGAGAATAGGATATAGAAGACTTGACCTCAATTAACTATAGGACCTCAACCCACATTGCTTGGAACATTAGGTCCCACATTATAGTTAAGCCTGAAGTATCCCTTCATAGGTGACCATACACCTCGGTAGCCTACTTAATAGGCCTAAACCATGGGCATCGAAAGAAACTTTAACCTCGTTACTTTTCTATTTGCGAGCATATCTTCTTGAAAGACATATTTACCTATTTGGGAGAGATACACGTCTAAAGAATATATTCCCCATGAATCTTATAAATAAGGGAAAAGCCAACGGGTAATACACTTTACATACACATACACACTAGCCATCTTAAACTTATTTCTTTATTAATCCTTCATGCTTGTTGACTTTAGTATCAGAATGGCCACATTGGATAACCCTCTGATGTCTATCGACCATGTTTTCTTTTGTAGGACCAAGCTCACTTCACTGGCCTAAAGCAAAATCTCTATTAGCAAAATCAAGATGACAACAGTAATCTCATAATGAAACTTTTTCTTTACATTAAATGTTAATTTCTTCTTGAAACTTAATTAGGACATCCTTAAATTTTTAAAACTAATGTAAATGAAGCATCTTTATTAAGTTCCATTATGTTGTGTAATTTAGAATGCCATAATGAATTTTGATGAAATGTGGTACATTAATTATACGCTTTCAAAATCCTAATTTTGTTATTATTGTTATTATTATTTTGTGTTGAGTTTAATGGGTCTATGGATTGATGAAATGAACAAAAGGGAAAAGGTTAAAAAAAAAAAAGAAAAAAGAAAAAATTAAATAATTGAATAATAATGGATGGATGATGGTTGATTAATTTCTCTTATCTCTTTTATTTTATTTTTTTTAAGATGTAGCATATCCACCCATAAATTATCATATATGTATGTCACTCTATTGTATGTCTTTGCAATATTAATCTTCAATTCTAATGTATACGAAATGAAAAGTCTTCAGTTGAAGGAGATGGCATAATTTTAGATGTCGTATAAAATATTTCACTCTGTTGGCACCAATATTTCATTCCCTTCATTTTTAGTTATAGGAATATTTAGTTTCTTATGGATATCAAACTTTTCAATGAAATAGCAGCTTTACCTTCACAAGAAGCAAGCATTTATTTGATTTTTTTTTCAATAGAATCTTCTCTTTCTACGTGTTGACATCCATTTCTAGTTGACTTAAGGCCTAACTCATAGGAAGGCTTGTGATAACCTAGAGGTGAGCATATAGGCAAGTGCCTTACTCCTTTTAAACACCATGATCTACTCGAGCTACTCTTTGTGAGCACTCAGATGACTATCCAGGCATGCTCATTGTTAAGCACCGAGCATCCTTGTCCGAATTTGGGCATAGCAGCTACAAGGATTTCATTAAACACCCCTACAACCTAGTTCATTCTCGAATGAGCACCTCTTTACTCCTTGAATGTCCTTGCTTGTCCATTGTCTCTTGTGTTGGTACCTGATTAGGGTTCATTAATTACCTACTGACGCATGTAGTATGACTAGCACACCAGAGAGGCCTTAGGGATGTTAGACCCACAAATCACAGATATGGCTGCCAACATGGCCGTGGCTAACTAACCTCTAGAGCCACATTATCAACTATGTATCACATGTCTCTTGCCATCTGCTAGTACAAGTGAACCTCATACCTCCATGTGTCCAGGTAAGCATATCTCTACTATACTATAAATAGTATAAGAAGCCACCGGGTAAGGGGACCTTCTTTAGAAGGAAGAACACCTCTCCACACACTCACAGTAAGTACCCTCCATCTGGGTTCTAGTGCTCACTCTCCTTGATCTCTTCCCTCTCTCTCTATATCATTGCCTTCCTCACTAACTTAAGCACTAAAGGGCACTCATAGACATACCCATAGGTAACTTTCTTGCAAGTCTTCGATAGCAAGGAGCCTATAGAGCCCAGCCTCTACCAAGGCCCATCTAGCGTACTTTGATCTCCCTTTAGAGTTGTTCCTTACAAGATCAACATTTTGGTACCCATTATTTCAAGTCACTACATACGTACGATGGTTAGAAGCAAAAATAATAACCCTTGAGCTTTAAACCTAGGTGATATTAACACATTGCAGCCATTAGATGGTAATACAACACCTCGACTATGATGATTAGTAACGTTACCACCTCCAAAAAATGAGACTACCAAGGTTTAATAGCTTAGGCTCTTCATCCAACAAATGATACAAGAAAACAAAAAGACATAGGTGTCCAATGTCGTCTTACATAAGGACTTCGCAATACTCAAAAGTGTGGCAAAAAAAAACACCCTAATAAGGAGGTAACTCTTAGTTCTTCTATAGAACCAAACATAAACTGCAAGTTGAGAATATATGCTTGGTGCATTTACGTAATCAGACTTAGTACGACTAGCAGGTTCGTTAAGATTTATGCGACTAGTTGAATTGTTACTGCAGCAAAACGTACATACAAGGCAAGCGTATGGCCAAAAGTAAGCCAGTCAACAAGTTAACTCCAAAACAATCACCAAAAACTTTTTAAGACATGAATGTCATAAAGCTAGACAAGCACATCCATCGTACTTCCAATATACATGACTAAAAGAAGGTGGAGTCATATGCCCACACATTACGCTCTACCTTAACAAAGAGCCATTTTGTCCTTTATATCCTTGAGGAAACATTGCCCATAGGCATAAGACTCTCATACCTCAATACTTATGATAGAACCATTGACTTAAACGATCATCTCATCTACTTTTAAAACAATGATGAGCTTACACAACTTCTTTAACGCAATCATGTATAAGACCTTCCCTAGGATATTGGCTAAAGCTACCTTACTCAGGTTCAATACCTTACCAAATGGCTCCTTAAGATGAGGTCCATACTTCATTCATCACAGACTTTAGATCCTACTATTATAGGGTCATGCAATTTAGCTTGAAGAATGCTAGTGCAACATACCAAAGGCTCATCACCTCCATCTTCGAGCCATAAATCAATAAGAAAATTGAAGTCTATGTAGATAACATGATTGTGAAAAGCAAAGATAAGAGAGGTCACATTGAAGGCCTTCAAGAAACATTCCAAACACTGTGCTACTGCCAGATGAAGTTCAAGCCCTAAAAATGCGTATTCAGGGTCACATTTGGGAAATTCCTTAGTTTCATGGTCACTAAGTGAGGGATCGAAGCCAATTCGAATAACATCAAAGTAGTTTGAGACATGTAAGCCCCTATAACCATAAAGGAGGTACAATGCTTAACGAATGGATTGTTGCCCTAAATAGATTCGTGTCAAAAAATGTAAACGAATGCTCATAATTCTTCAAATTATAGAGGAACGCATCCATGTTCAACTAGGCCACTGATTGCTAAAAAGCTTTCAATGACCTTAAAGATTTCTTAGATAGCCCACTAGTTTTATCCAAGCCTACACCTAACGAAGAGCTATACCTCTACCTTGTCGTTAGTGACAAAGCATTATCATTAGTCCTTGTATGAGTAGAACAGCATAAACAAAAGCTCATCTACTACATCAGCCACATTCTACAAGGACTAGAGATCATATACACTAAGGTCAAGAAGTTCACCTTAGTAATAGCCATCACTGGCAAGAAGCCCAAACCTTACTTCCAGTTGCACCCCATTGCGGTGCTAATTGATCAGCCTTTGAGAGCTATTTTCCAGAAGCCCAACGCTTCAAGTTGAATGATGAAATACTTCCTCGAGCTTAATGCTCATGAAGTTTAATTCTAACATCAACAAGCAATCAAGGTACAAGTGCTCGTCGATGTCATAGCAAAGTACATTGGAGTAGATGAGTCACAACAAGAGCTCGCCATACCAAATGGACCCTCTATGTCAACGGCTCCTCTACTGGGGTAGAGAAAGAAGGGAGTAGGGCTAGCATAACGCTACAAGGCCCGCACGGTACAAAAATACTTAATGCCTTGAAGTTCGCCTTTTTAGCAAACAATAATGAGGTCAAGTATGAAGTACTCATTATTGGCTTAAGGATTGCTAAAGATATTGGAGCATAAAAGTTGGACATCTGCTTAGATTTCATGCTAGTAGTCTAGTAGGTAAAAGGGGAATATAAGACCAAGGGGGAAATAATGATAAAATATATGCAGATAATCTAAGGTTTACTCATGAGCTTCACCTCATGGAAGGTTAATAAGATCCCCTCAAGTAGAAAATGTAAAAGCAAATAAGATATCCAGATTGGCCTCATTCATCATCCTTATACTTTACAATGACAAAAGCTACTTTTCATAAAATACCTCCTCGAGTAGAGCATGGAAACATAAGGGCAAGAAGTCATCGAAATACAAGCTGCAACCCTTAAACCCTGCTGGATAGATCTGATCATAGAACATTTAAGGACAAGATTGTTACTCGAAGATTAATTAGAGGCAAAGAAGTTGACTTACACCTTAGCTAATTATATAATCATTGATAAAGTATTGTATAAGCAAGGGTAGAACATCTTGCAGCTAAGATGCCTTAGGAAAGAAGAAGGTGCTTATGTCCTTGAGGAGCTACATGTAGGAATATGGAGCAATGACATCCAGTCTTAGGCCTTATACATCCAAGCCTTGAGGTTAGGTTATTATTGGTCAATAAAGAAGGATGATACCAAGGCTCTAGTGAAAAAATGACATCAAAACATGAAGCATGCCTCAATCACTTACATCCCTAGCTTAGAACTACACTTCTTAATGAGCCTATGGCTATTCTCCTATTAGGGGCTAGACTTCTTAGGACCTTTCCCTAAGGCATCATTAATACAGCTATTTATTTTAGTAACAGTAAATTACTTCACTAAATGAATGGAAGCATTGGCCATAGCGACCATCACCACTTAAGTACAAAGGGATTTGTCCTCACACAAATACTCTCTTACTTTGAGGTCCCATACCATCTGATTACTAACAACGGAAGATAGTTTGATAACAACAGGTTTAGGGAATTCTATGACAAGTATGAAACTAAACTTTACTACACCTTGGTAGTCCACCCCTATGCCAATGGTCAAGTAGAGGCAATTAACAAGAGCATCATCAATAGCCTTAAACAGAGGGTAGAGCAAGCACGAGGTGGGTAGGCTAACAAACTCCCTAATATACTTTAGGGGTATCGCACTATGCACATAACTTCCATTGGAGAAACTCCCTTTCGTCTTGTGCTCAGAACTAAAGTTGTGCTCATGGTCAAGCTAGTATTACCTACTAGTGGGGTCCAGCCCTTTGATGTCAACACTAACCACATGGACCTTTAAGTAAGCCTCGACACTATTAAGGAAGTGCATTACATCATATAGGCCTAAATAGCCATGTACTAACAACGTGTAGCCCGATATTATCATCGGAAGATAAAGCATAAGGTTTTCTGACTAAGAGACCTAGTGTACCAAAAACTAGAGGCCACCAACTCAATTGAAAGGCGAGGCAAACTTAATCCCAATTAGAAGGACCTAGTACGAGTGGTTGAAGACATAGGAAAAGGCACATATAAACTAAAAACCCTAAATGGATAACCCATCCTTAGGGTATAGAACACCAACAACTTGAGGCCATATTTCCACAAAGTATTGTAACATGCTTGGAAGCATTTGTAATTGCCATAGTTATTAATGAAATGACGAGTTCCTTAGACCTATCTACGCTACTCTTTTTCCACGTCTCTCACTTACATTATGCTGCAACCTTAGGTTGATTTTCATCCTTAAGGATGCACTACAAGTTAGTATTTACATTGACACCATGAGAGTACTAAGCATGGTTGTACATCGAGCTTCTCTACCTTCGAGTCGATTTTCATCCCTTAAGATGCACCACAAGTCAGTATTTATACTGACATTATAGGAGTACTAAGCATAGCTTTATACTTAGCTTCTTTGCCCTTGGCTTGATTTTCATCCCCAAGGGTACACCATAAGTCAATACTTACACCGACACCATAGGAGCACTAAGCATGGCTCCATGTCCAACTTCTCTGCCTTTAGGTCGATTTTCATCCTCGAAGATGCACTACAAGTCAGTACTTATACTGACATCATGGGAGTACCAAGTACGGCTCCACGCCCAGCTTCTCTGCCCTCTAGTCCATTCTTATCCCCAAAGATGCACCATAAGTTAATACTTATACTAACATTGAGGGGGCTACCAAGCATAAGTCCACGACGAGCTTCCCTACCCTTGAGTTAATATTCACCCTCGAGTCGATATTCATCCTCGAGGAAGCACCCTTAGTCCATCCTTACACTGACGTCATAAGGGCAACTGAGTGATGTTTTACACTACATTCCCTTCTCCTCAAGTTGATCTTCATCTTTGCGTACCTCACTCAAATGGTTTCATGCCTTAACTTAACATAGTTAAGGGTAATAGACTAAGCGTCGTTATTGTTAGGACCCTAAAGGGGGATTAGTAGGATTACCTAAAATTTTCATAACATTTGTGCGCCCATGAGATGAAAATCGCCTTGCAAGTCAGAGATTGCAAGACTTTAAATAATAAATCACTAAGATTACTGATTTTCAAGTAATTAATTTATTGTAACATAACATAACATATAAATATAAATAACTATAGATATCTGATATCTCACAGTTCCTCAGAACCGTAGAGATTCGGTATCCCCTATCAAATAATAGGATAGGATATGCCAACATTATAAAATTGCAGGAAAAATTAAATTATATTAAATTCTGACGTGTGAATATTTTCTATAAAGAGTGTTTATGCATTACCTATAAAGATCTCAACTAATTCTAACACTAATGTAGATATCTTCATTTTGCACTCAGCACTCGAGACTTACCACAATCCCATCGTATGTAAACCTACAAAAGAAAGATTATTGGGGAATAAGCTACAAGAGCTTAGTAAGCTATCCCTCGTACCATTTGGTAAACAAGTTATCAAACAAATTGTTACAACCATATGAGTGCATGCACACGCAATATGCCAAACAATATATGCAATTGATCGGTACTGCATATAATATCAGATTTTAACGCTCTCCGAGATAAGGGTTAGAGATTCATTGGCACCAATCACGATCAGACTCTAGCACTTGGATTTTTACCCATAACTTTGAAAATCATATTTCATAAAATATATTTTCATTTCTAAGTTGTCTAATAGTACACAAAATCCTAAGCCTAGCGGTGAGGTGGCCCCCATATTCCACACTCATACCTTATAACGGAGATCTCTAGACTTGACCTTCAGCCATATGGTTGGCATCTCCATCGCTTAGTAAGCCCGTAGGTTTGGATAAGGTCATGTTATACGAGTGCACAGTACAGAAACACTTTAATATATATAAACAACCCCCGTAAGGCCTCTCTTTATCTCCGCGTGAAGTGACGGCCGGAATAAGTAAATGCAATGTATTGATAATGCGTAACCCTTTTAATTTAAGATAAGCCAAATATAATTAGGTCAAATTATGAGGCGATCAATCAATGTCAGCAAACCATCCAAATCATATAAAAATCAGTTATACCATTAAATCATCAATTATCGTATTTAACAATATTTCTTACAATAATCAATCAATATCAAGCACACGCATATCCCGAAACCCCAAGTATCAAGTTATTGATATTCAATTTAAGTACATTAACTACAAGCACAAATAAGTATAGAGTCATCGGGAGTACTTACTTGACTATGACGACTCACTCTAGTCGTAATAACCGATCGAAAGATCGTCGCCATCGTTGTGATCACCTGATCATTATGAGATAACAGGGATAATAAGTAGTTGACTCAACTAATGGTTCTGGATATCTATCTACCTAATTCTACTTAGATTACTATCAGCCTTTATTCGATTAAACCTAATTGCTAATTGTATGTAACTTTTTCATTCTGTTTTCAATATTTACAAATTATAGTCGTTTTTCATCGTTTTCAAACATATGTTCACACGGTGATGTCCGTTTTGGACATTGAGACCTGTGTTTTACGATGTAGACTAAATTTATTGAAATTCTAACTATTGAAGCTTAATTATTCCTATTAGCTAGTTTTATGTTCCATTTTAGTAGTTAATTATTTAATTAGCCATTTTTTCTTATACTTAGGGAATTTTACATTGGTATTACTAATTTACGTCCTTGATTAAGTTTGATTCAATTTAGGAAGTGTATTAGGGTTTAAAGTTTTAGATCCTAAGTACATGTACATACTTATGTTCTTATTTTATAAGCTTATGTCATTGCTTATGTCATGGCTTATGTCATCACTTATGTCATGGCTTATATCATCATGTGATTACCTTGTTGCTTTCATCATCCTTTGCTTACCTAAGCCTTATCTTATGGTTATGTGTTTTATGTACACTTATACATAATGTACATATACTTAGACTTTTCCTCTACTTATATGTATACTAGCATACTTATACATATACTAATACTTATACTGTATTTATACTTGTACATGTACCCATATACCTATACGATCATATATGTATTTTTGTACAAATTACGTATGCCTAATTTTCCTCTTAAGAAAATCTTCTTAATTTCATTTCTTTGTGTTTTCAAGTGTGTATTTAGTATAGTATAGGTATGTGTAGTTAGGATTTGTCTTAATTTAGGTTATATACATGGTAAATACCCATGTACAAAGATCCCCATACTTGTATTCTTTTAGTATATCCTTATGTACACATACTTAAGGGCATATACACATGTATTCCTTTCCTCTTCTTCATGATTCTTAACTTCCTACACTTAAAGATGGAAACTTTATATCCTATTCTTCAAGAGCACACATAACACATGTCTACTTATCTAATCTATCTAATTACCTAACTAATGAGTAATATAAAGCAACATAAAGTAACATGATCACATACCTTAATTTGTGTTTGAATTATGAAGGCAAAGTGGAAAGTTTTGAAAGTGAAAGAAGAAGGGGATGTCACAGCAATGGAGGTGAGGTTTTGCTTTGTTTCTTTTCGTTTTGTTTTGCTTTTGGAATGAAGAAGAAGGTAGGGTCTAGTAGGAAAGAAGTGGGTGGCAATTTAGGAGGAGAAGGAAAAAGAAATGCTAAAAGAAAAGAAAAGAAAGGAAATCATTAGATGGTTAAATATTTTTCTTATGCATTAGTGTCTTTTATTGACTTTTCAAATTGTTGACTTTAGTCAACATGTGTTGACTTGGTCAATCTTTTGACCTTGGTCAACATGTATTGACTTGGTCATCTTTCTTTAAGCATATGCAATTTTGTACACATAATGTAATAACTAAGGGAAATTAAGAGAAAAATTAAGGAAATGAGGTATTTGGTAAATTGATTAGTAAAAATAGATGATGAGGTCTTACTTTAGGTATTTATAGCCTATATATATCATTTAATAAACTACTTTATGTAACTAGTATGAAAAGTACTAATTAAGGTATTAAGGTTTACTACATTTAGCCTAATCTTCAACTATACCCCTAACCCTATTTAATACTATCTTAATCATATACTTAAGAGATAAATGGAATCTATGATTCATTATCTTAGTTTCTAAAGAACTACTTGAGGATTCAAAACATATATGCATGATTGAGAGTCATCTTTAACCTTTTACTAATGATTTGGTAAAATACGAGAGTTATATTATCAATTAGGGTTTTAGGGTATATTATGATGAATTAGTGCACATATGTCTTTAAGGTGATTATTTTAAGGTTTTTATCACTTTTGAATGAAATCTTTAACATTTAGATACATTTAGGGTAGAAAAGTTTCCTACGCAATTGATTAATTCTTTTAGGGTTTTCACTTTCATTAGCCTTATCAACTCCTAAATTATCTAACATAGTTGAGTCTATTTCAGCTAGATCGAAAATTTTAGGGGTTTACAGTTATTCTTCACGACCTTCCATCCCTAAGTTAATTCTTAACCCCGAATAAATGCTACAAGATGGTTCGTGATCATAACCTAACAAATTCTCTTGTAACCTAAACCAATTAGATTCGAGGCAAATTTATCCATCACAACAAAACAAGAGCAAGAAAAATTAAAGAAAAATACTACATCAAAGCAAGCAAGAAAAATCAGGAAGCGAGATTTTATTTAGATCAGTATGATGTGACTACATATCTTGCTAACCACTCTCAACTTCGACTCGGTTGCTCGGATAAAGCTACGCTTTAAGAGGAACTACTTTTAACTTTGACTCAAACTCAACTTAGTGTGATGTGACTACATCTTTAGGTTTCATTGAGATGAGGGCTATGCCCTTACAATACCAGCAACCTCAACCTTAACCTCTAAAGGAAGGTCCCTACTCTACCTAGGCGAGCTAACCCCCCACGGAAGCAACCTAGAGAAATGGGGACAATTGATCTAGCCACTCTACTTTGCCTCTAATGGAACAAGGTCTTCACTTCACTCAAATCTCCTGACCTTCCATTAGAACAAATTAGGGGGAAGACGAAGTCTAATCTAACAACCTTACCTAAGCTACCTATGGAACGAACTAGAAGACTCAGGAAATAGAAGGCCTGAAACTATCCTAACAAGCTCCTTTGACCTAATTAAGTCGAAAAGCTTTGGTAGAAAAAGAGGTCTCCTTCATCGTTGAAGTCACTATGGTTGCCCCATCTTATGCAAGAGCTCATGAAGAAATGCCTAAATGTCCTTTTCGTGACCTTGTATGGACAAGCACCTTTGTAGTGAAGCTAGCCCAACAAGTGGTGGAACTACACCTAAGGTCCCTCCATCGTCTAGGCTTTATTAGACAATAAAATTAAGGAGAGGACCAAAAGGCCTATGTATGTCTCTCGGTCGTGACTTGAGGACTACCCCCATTTGTTGGGCAACTCTCTACACCTGACAATCATAACTCGAAAGGAGAAACCAAAGGGAGGCACCTCCTAAGCTCATATACCCTTTCCCTCACTTTGATTGACCTCAGCTTATTCATGATTGATATAAAGTATATATCAACTCTTTATGCTACCCCATAAGAATGTTTAGGTGTATCAAATGTAGGGAATAAAGGACCTACATACCCTTTATATAAGAGACCCAAAGCACCCCTAACCATACATGTGGCATTGATTTGACGAATCAAGATTATGGGAAGCCCAATCGGCCCATCGGAAATCACCAATGCACCGTACGCACATTAAATGCCTTCTAGAAGGTACACTTTCTGAGATGATACACATGCTAGGTGTGCACTTTACCTAAGGCACAGCTTGACATGGAGATTGCCTGATGGAAGGAAGATTTGCTTGACAAAGTAGATCCTACCTTAAAGATCACATGAAGTCACAAAAGATATACCTTAATTAACTAATGGGCTGTAGGCAATACACCAACTAAGCCAAACATCGAGTAAGTATCATGACTCTCGAAAGATGTGAAAGGAATTGCAAGTAAAGCTTACAATATCCTTCGATGCTCAAACAGTCTCTACATGAACATATCTATGACCGAACAAGGCTAGATCCATATAGCACTCCAGGCCTTTACTTGGCCAGATGGACTAAAGCACTTATTGAGAAAACAATGAAGCTACTTAACTTACTTGTGGTGAAATAGACATGGGACTTAATCAAAAATGGACCAAGCTATTCACTTAAAGAATGAACAACTTATGAAGCTCAATGATGAGCAAGAATACAAAAACAAGAAATGAAGCATAGCAACGAAGAGGAACAAAGTGCGAATAAGACACATGTATCATTGATCAATTACTGGATTCCTTACATTACAAAAGAGGATGTCGGCATCTCAAATCCCCCTAGTGAAGTTACAAAGGAAAAAAATGAAAAAGAGAGAGTACCTATTGCCTAGAAATAACATCAATATGAGTAAAATAAACAAAGGCCACCTTAACCTACTTAGCAGCCATGCCTTACTCTTGTTACTCTCCAACCTTGCCTTTGCCTTAGCAACCAGTAGCCTCATCATCAAAGCCACTAGTAGAGCTCTCCGAGGAGTCACCTTCCTCCTTAATCCCACCAGCGACCTTAGTATTATCAATCCATTTGAGGAAAAACAGATTTGCTTTAGGAAACTGCTCACGAACCTACCTCTGAACCTCCTCTACCATAGTATACCTAACAATAGTTAAGGCCTTCTTCATTAGTGGGTCATCAATGGTCTCCATGGACGTCTCACTTCACTTCAGCAAAGAGACCTTTCTACCTTTAGCAACTCAACTTCCCTCCAAGTGAAGTCAACCCTAGTCCCCTCCAATACCCCTTCCATAGCCTCTAATTTTGTCCGTAATGAACTTACCTCACCTATAGTGACCTTAGCAAAATCTTAGGCTTGCTTCAAGTCGATCTTCGGCTTTTTGACATGCTCTTTCAACTCCCCATACTGGTGCTCCAAAGTCCCTGAACACAATAGCCAAGTCATCGTACGACTTCATCTCCTCTTCTAGTACCTTATGGAGCCTACCCATTTTAGCCCTTACTTAGCCTCTCTTCAACTGCTGACAGGCCCAGTTGTGGATGAGAACATAATCCAACATATCATAAAAGACTCTTAAGAAAATGAAAAGAAATGATCTCTTATTTTTACACTAACCCTTGCCCACCCCTCCTCTCTATCTCCCCATTTATCCAAATATACAATGTAAAAATCATCTTAGAACTTCTTTTTCATTCGCATAACATGTATATTATTTATCTTCTAAAATATAAATATTGGGAAGTAAAAATATAAAATTAAATACAAATAAATGCAGAATAAAGTACTAATATCTTATTCATCTTCTAATATACTCCAAATGTTGACTACGAAGCAAGAAAACTATGTCTCAATTGTTGATTTTTCTTAAGGTGTGTTTTATTCACCTTTATGTTCTATTTTCTACACTCTTCTCTTTACTTAACCATTTTAGTCGAGTTCTAGGATTAAATTGTAATAAAAATTTAATTTTTCCGATTTATTTTATTGTTACATTCTAAGACTCAAAAATTTTAAACAATACTAAAGATTCTAATATAGTGCAAAGTTGTAAGTATTTCATACAGAATTCAACTATGCTCTTATAAATCTATGCATATAAATATCTCTATTATTAGGGAGGATGCCATTATCTTAGTTTCTTTAATAATATTTTCCACTCTCTTTATTTTATCATATGGTAGTTATCTTTATGGTAAAAATAGAGGGATAATATTGTAAACTGTTATCAAAACTTAAACCATCCATCTATCTTCACAATTTTCTAATTGTGTACAAATTATCGTGGCTATATAAGATATTTATTAACATAGGAAAAAGATATTGTAGATTCATCTAAGCTATGAATTCAATTTTTCGTTAGTAGTTATTGGGTGGCAATAACCATTACTTATTGTTCATCCATTTAACAGTGTATGTGATGTATATATATACATATACATCAATATATATATATATATACTAATAAATGATACACCTGTGTCGTAGGAGTAAAATAATTGAAATATTTTGATTCAAAATTTCAATTAGAGAAACTTACATATATAGCCAATCAATCCACTACATTTGATTAAGTGGCTATTCTTATGGTATTGTATTCACCAAACCTTTATTAAGGTGTCCAAAACTCTTATCTTATTTTTGAAATGCAAGAATCATTTGGAATAGAATGACTTAGAATGAAATCAAGAAAGGAATGACTAATCCATTCTTGTGTTTGAAAACATCAATGGAATCTCCAATTTCATTTTATAATTATGTTTAGTTTAACTATATTTAGAATAGAATGAAATGAGCATATTGTAGTTTTGACAAAAATACCCTTAATTTGTAAATACATGTATGTGTATATAATTATATATACACATATATAATTATAGATGATATATAGAACTATATATATTTATATATATAGAATATTACATATAAAATATATTATCTATACACATAACAATATAGTTATAACATATAACTAATATTTATAAATTTATATAAAACATATATTTATATATACTACAATATAGTTATATATGTATATATAGAACTATATGTTATATATAATTGATATTACTATTACAAAATATGTAAATAAAATTTATATATTTATAACTAATATGTACTTATATTTTATAATATAGTTATATATATATAACTATATATTATATATAAGACAAATGATCTATATGCATATGTTATATGTACATATATAACATTTATATATGTAATACATATATTTTCATATAACAATATATATGCTTAAAAAAATTACATATATATTTAGAAGGCAGACCTTTTTCTGGTTACAAACTTCTTTATGGTTTGTCTTTGTACTTTCTATTTTTTTTTTTCTCTCTATGCTATTTGTACATTAAATGGGGCTATTTATGTAATTACATATTTACTGAGGCGGAATGGAATTGTGATTTCACTTATTTAACGGTGAAATCGCATTTCATCTTAAAGCATGAATCGTTGATTTTAAGTAATCACGATTCTAGCTTCTTAAAATGTGTCTAAACATGGGAAAAGGAATCAGACCTAGAATCATGATTCCATTCTTGCATATCAAACACAACATTCAAATTTATCTATGGTTTACTTCGTGCTTGTGCTTTTGATAGAACTAATCTAATAGTCTATCTCACCCTTCATTTTATACCCATTAGATTCAGCCATTGAAATAATTGTGTTTTTAAGATCCAAATCTAATGGATACAAAATTAAAGGTCAAATGGAAAAGTGGATCGGTTTAGTAAAAAGTATGGATAGGACTGTAGCTCCAAACTCTTAATTGCTACATGTTTGAATGAATGGAATTAATAAACTGTCTATTTTCCTTCCTTGTTACATGTTCCAATAAATTGAATTAATATACATTACTTACTACATTTTCAATAAATTGAATTAATGTATTGTTTGTGTCCTTACAACATGTTCCAATAAATTGAAGCCATGTAATGTAATTACCTTTAATGCTTAATTGATTTTGTACATTTCTTAGTTTCATTTTAAGTATGATTGTTATTAACTGTAAATGTCTTATCAAATAGATGTATTATATAGTTATAATATTATTATAATTTGAAAGCATATGATTTAATTGGTTTTGTGTATTTGTTATAATAGATGCATTATACTTTCAATTAGAATTGTAAGCATCCAATTTACTACCCTTGTTTTTTTATACCTATCATGCAATAATGTATGGATATTTTAAAATAAATTTCCTTCAGAAATTCAATTTATCATAAACACATTCCTTAATTAGGTTCAGGTAGATTTAATTGGTTTTGTGTGTTTTTTATTTTTTTTTTTATCTCACTATTTTGTTTCCCTTACACTAATGCAAATGGCTCTAAACTTTTTCCAGAATTATATAGAAAAAATTTGTACACCTAAATTATGCTTTGAATGTTAAAATAAAATTAAAAAATCAATTAAAACATATATTAGGGAAAAAATGATAATTAGTATATACATTTCCAAAGTTTGAAAATAGACAATACATAAAGAAAGAGAAATCGACTTAATAACTAGCTACTAACCTAACTTCATTTAGAAATTATAAGTCCTCTTAATCGAAAATTCTAATAAAACACTAACATTATCTTTTACATGGTGTTACATTTGCTAGTAAGTTCATGAACACAACAATGAAAATACTAAATACGAAGCAACAAAATGTATTATTAAACCTTCAATCCACATTATTATTGATCCTATTTATTTAATACACACTTAAAAGAAAAGAAAAAAAAATGATATTACAATGGAAGACCATTTACGACAAAACTATTGCTTAAATACGTATTGTAATAGCTAAGAAAGTGAAAAGCCTTAGCTTGTTACACCCACAAACAACAATTGTCGTCCATCCAAAGTTTGGTTGCATGAAAAATTAATGGAGTAAGAAGAGTTAAAAATTGATTGATAATTGAAAAAAATAAAAAATACAAAAAAGCACAATGAATACAATTGGACTCCTTGTAAATTAAGACTTCTAGAAAAAATCTATATGGTCCCATTTGATGAAGATTAGAATATCAAAAGGAGGATATATATATATATATACTTGGAAAAGGATGAAGAGATGAACAAAGTGGCCATGTAACTTGCTTGTGGCCTTCTTCTTTCTCTTATAATTAAAGTTAAAAAAATTGTAACAATGAAATGGAATGAGTAAATAAGCTAAATAAAAAATAAAGCTGAAAAATATGAAAATCATATAAGTTTGATTAAGAACGTATGAAATCAGATAAATAAGCTAAATCCTATAAATTCGCTTAACATCTCAAACTACTATTAATACAAGACTATAGCCTTACATTAGTAGCTGTGTTTAATGGGGATTAAAAAATGTGAAGAAAAAAGGTAGAAACAATTCCATAGAAAACTCTCCTCAAAATAACATGGAAGATCACATAACCTTAATTTTCAATTAAAGTTGAAAATCTCCACCTTTTGTAATATTTCTTCTCGTATTTTCTACTTCCTTTAGTGGAGCCATTTTAAGTAGTCATATTCCCCATCTAAGAAAAGAAGATATGTTTTACAAAAGAAATATAGTAATTAAAATAATAATCCTCTATTATTGATCGAAAAAGAAGGAAAGAATAATAACTTACTATCAACCATATAGAAAATTAATAATAATTAATTTCTTAATTTTTTAATCATCAATATCGAAAATTAAAATGGGGAAACACAAAGAAGCTATGGTTTTGTGTTTATGGCCAAATAGATTTAAAAAATTAAAGGAACAAAAAAAAAAAAAAAAAACCTTTACAAATCATAGGATAGACCTATGCACATTAATCTTTAGAGGTGTTGACACCTTCTTATCCCGGTAATTATAGATCAAGCTAAAGCGTTAATAGATCAAGCTAGAGCATCAATCTTTCTTTCCAAAATATTAGAATCACCTATAAAGTGAATCAATAAATAAAGATAAAGAAAATATTTTTTTCAATTTATGTACAATATAGTAAAAATAGCAGCCACTATATAACAAATTAAGCAAGAGATAAACATACAATGAAGAATCTTATTGAGTAATCAAGCAAAGAGTCAATCTTAAACACAACATAGAATGATAAAACTATGATATTTAAGTAAATTTTTCAAGTTCAAAGAAAAGACAATTCGATCACACACATGTGTGCACTGGAGAGAGCCAAAGAGGAGGAGAGAAAGGGAGTATGTGTGTGTGTGCTCTTGAGAGAAGCAAAGGTAGCAACGAAGAAGGATAATCCCTTTTAAACCTTATTCTTTCCAAAGGAAAAAAAAATAAAAAATAATTCAATCTTCAATATAGTAGTGAAACAAAGATATCTAAATTTTTAACATTTCAGCAAAAATCCACTTACAAAACAAACAAAACTTAACTAAATAAAAATGAAAATGAAAGAACTTTGGCTATTAATGAAGACTCACTTAACAATCATCTAAGAACCATCCGAGATAGCAAAGATGCAAAAAATAAATAAATAAATAACTTTGTCTAAGATATCCAAAATTTTAAGAAATCAGCAAAAAAAACCCACTTACAAAACAGTGAAAACTTAATCAAAATAAAAATGAAAATGAAAGAGCTTATTTACCATATTGGACAACAACGATGGATCAGGAAAAAAAAAAGGAAAAAGAACTGATTGAGGGTTTTTAAGAGATTGACAAATGATGGTAGAAAATGATTTTAATGGTGTAAAGAGCAATGTGAGTTTCGAAGGGATAAACAAATAAGGGTAGGTGATGGTTTTAATGGAGCAGAAAAAGGAGACACAATACTAAAACGTGGGATAGAGGAGAAAGGACAAAGATAGGAATGTTTGAATAGAGAGAGAGGGATTATGTTTCCTTGAAGTGATGAATTTGCCTTATATCTACAATCAAATATTTTAAAGTAAATTATTTGATCAATAATCAAATTTTATTAAAAATGGTTAAATAAGTAAAAATATCTAAGAATTTAATTCGGTAGTTACTTAAGCCCAAAAGAACTTTAATAATATAGATATATGTATATATGAGTAGAGTTAAAGCATAATTCACATTTAAATGGGGATTTGGCCCACTAGCTAAATCATAGACAAAAGCCGGACCTATTCCTACATCTTTAAACTCTCCCTTGACTCGATAGGTCTATGGTCTAAGGTGGTTGATTACTTTAGAATTATAGAACCATGGAGGCCAAATCTAATTTTAAAAAAAAATTAAAAAGAACATTGCCAAAAAATCATAATAAAGGAAAACATAAAAAGAATATTATTAAACGAATGTGAATAAGGAAAATTTGGGTAAATTTAAGTCCTTTTTTGGGATGGATGGGATGGGATGGGATGGGAAAAGGAAAAAATGAAAAAAAAAATACAAAAATGCAAAAATATTCCATTTGAGAAAATAATCCCAAAAATACTACACTTGAAATCCCCTTTTCAAAAGGCGATTTCCATGGGCATATATGTTGGCTGAGCCTTCTTTTTCCTCATTTGCATGCAACCAATTTTAGAAAATACATACTCTCTCTTCAACCATCCAAGAAAATTCTCAACTAAATCGGTAATCTAGGTCCATTTTTTTATGAATCAATCATAAAATTGGAGTAGTTGTTAGGTATTGGTTTATATTGTGGGAAGTTTTTTGGAAAAAGGAAGACAATCAGTATGCTATTATCGCTTTCTCTCTTTAAAGATCAAAATAGGAAAATATATGATTTTTACTTGTTTTAATTCGTTTTAAGTATATGTATTTTGAAAAAATAGTGTTATGACTTGATGTATGATGGTATATTTTTGTATATTGATAATTTTTGGGATAAGTATGTACATTTGTATGTGATATGTTATTTTAAACTTTACTATAAAAATGTATGATTTTTACTCATTTTGATTCGTTTTAAGTATATGCTTTTCGAAGAAATAATGTTATCACTTGATGCATGATGATAGACTGCAGTATACTGGTAATTTTATACTTATTTACATTTTTTTTAAGTATTCGTTTTAAGTATGTAGATTTTTATTAAGTATGTGATATGTTATTTTTTAAAAAAATTTATACTAATTATTGTAAATTACAATGCATATATAATGATGTTACTAAAAAGTATTCTTAACATTCATTAGATGAGATTTTTAAACTTTACTACATAATAATTATTAGTAGAATGTGTACTTCAAAAAAGAGTAAGGAAATAATGACATAACAATAACATAGACATTAGTATTATATAATTTTTTGAATGATAACTTAACAAGATTATTTAATTAGTAATTGCATAGGAAAAATTCTAACATAATGCAAGTAATTAGACAATTGGTTGTTAATTATACCTATTAGCTTTCATAATATTAGTTGTAGAAATTAGTGATACAGCAAATAATATAAATATTATTATTTACTAATATTTTGTGTAATAAGACTAATTAGCTTTCATAATATTAGCTGTGAAAAGAAATTAGTGTTTGCTAGTATAAAGTAGTATTTGTAGGTACGCATGCTGAAGTTTATGCAGCTGATGTGGCAAATAGGTGTACAATGAATAATATGAGGTTGGTTTGTTATGTTGGTGGAAATATTGTGGAAGGAGAGGATGGGGTGTGGTATAATCGACACCTGAGAACAATAGTTGGAGTTCTATTTAGGGCTACGTATGATCGGAGAGTTGAAATGATATGTAATCGGCTTCAAGTTGACATAACAATACATTAGATTGAGATGATTCATAGATGCCTCCTCGTAGGTAGGACTAGGGGCATGTTCTGTGCCATCCCCATCAACAATGATTTCAATGTCCAACAGTTGATGGCTTCCTTAGTAAAGCGTAGTGGAGTTAGCAATTTTATGGAAATATATATTGAAATTCATGAAGTAAACCCACCACCGATGGTCCCTATTATAATTAAGGATGATGTTGGACAGTACAACGATGATATTGGATTACAAGTTGAAATCGAGGTGTTTGAATCTCGAGTAGTCCCATCAAGGCAAGTACTGAGCACTAGTCGCATGTCTAGTGAATCTAATGTCTTGATCACCAACAAGTCAAATAAAGATAATAATGTAAAGAATGAACTAGCGTTCACCAACATTAATGAAGAGTCCAATGATATAGATTATAATGCTGGCATTGGCTCAAATGAATGTTAGTTGCAGGAAGTAGATGAAGTACAAGGGTTACGTGGACAAAATGATTGGAGGCACGGATTATCAACATTTGTGGATGCAGTCGAGATGTTGGAACTTGTGTCTTTCTACACATTAAGTGGAGGGGATGGACTGGTGGTTGATGATAGTACAAGTGGTAATGAATGAAGCTTCAGTGATGAATCAAGAGTAAAAAACATCTATAGACAACTGTAAAGCTGCATCATGTTATGAATCACCATGACTTCATCATAAAGGAGTCCAAACCGACATTATGGTTCATACTAATATATGTTTGATTTTGGATTGTCATGTTAGTATTCAGTTTGCAGTATAGGGCAAAAATGCAATATGGCCATGGGGTTAACCTTGGAGATGGTGTATTCAATACATTGTTAGTAACTTCAACACTCGGGCTAAGAATAAAGACTATAAAGAGATGATAAAGAAGGCCGCTTACCAATTGCAACCTCGAAACTTTCACACCTACTATGACGAGGCCAAGACTATGAGCCCCAATACTAAAGCTTACTTTAGAGGCCTACATCCTACAATGTGGACACTGGCATATAATGACGAAGCTCAATTTGGTCATAGGACGACCAACATTACAAAAAGTTATAACTGTGTTGTACATAATGCTAAGAACTTGCTCGTCGTAGCACTACTTAAGAAACTTTCTACAACTACTTCAATAAACGTAAGATTAAGTTAGTAGAATATATATGGCAATGTATTTAAGAAGTAGTTATTTTTTCTAACTTTTTGTTTTTATCACATGAGTTTTCTAATAAGCTTACAGATGTTTTTTCCTCTTTTGTACTTGCAAGAGTAGATAAATCTAAGACTGGCATATAGGTTACTACTTCACTTGTAGCTATCCTATAGATATGAGCTAGTATGGGGTAGTTAGGTAAGGAATAGCAAATGGAAAACATATTTGTGATTTGTTCCATTTCCTATATTGATTGTAACAATATTTCTTCTTCCTTAGTTATAGGAAAACTAATGGCTTAGGTACCATAGATGTGAGGCAATATTTAAGCGTCGGGATAGCTAAGAGATCTGATAGATCTACGTATGATCCCATATCTAGAGTAGTCAGGCTTCATTGGTATGCTCTAAGTTCCCTTCATACAATTGGATTGGCACTCAATTACCACCCTGGTTGAGTGATGGAGGAAGGAGACACATACGTTTCACTTCTACACTAGCGAGATAACGATGACGCTATAAGATATATCTTTGCTCATATGTTTACCAGCCAATGGCGATGAAGTTACTAAAGTGACAGTTTCTACTAAGTAAGCTAAGATATGTTACCGCCTATTAGGAATTCGCCCACTAGAGAGTACATTAAGGGGTGCTAGATTGAAGTTGTTATGGTTAAAGGACAAGTTCATCAATTTGCCTTTTCATGCAAACAACGAGATAGTGCAACGCTTTACAAGCGCACATATCGTGCAGTTGATTAGGGATATGCTATTCTCAAACAAGTCTAATAATGTCGTACACCTTATTTTACTCCCTCTCCTATCGGACCTTACCATGACTAGGCAATATGCGTAAGGAGCAGCTTGCTTGGCATGGTTATACCACCAGTTTTCCCTAGCTTCTAGGGTTGATACAGGAAAGATTAGCGGTCTATTAGTGATTCTGTAGGTGTAGGCATAGGAGCATTTCCTATTCATCGCCCCCTTGCATCATTGGATTACGACAGTTGTTGATGGTCGACCACTTATGAGTCGATTGGGGGGTGGACCTTGGTATGACTAAGCTACCTATGTATGTGGTTAGATAGTATAAAGATGCATTCGATCGCTAGTGTCCAAAGCAGGTACGTATTTATCGAAACTATTTCCTTATTCATTTAATAACTATTACTTTTTTCATCCTCATTATTGATCATCAATTTAAGTTGTTTGGATTCCATACAACCACGATGATGTTGTTAGATTCTCCGCTTATTGTAGGTATGGGAGTAATGTATGGCTAGCTTGTATACTACTTATATGCTTTCACATCATGAAGATATACTATTTAGACCACATAGCTCAACAATTCGGCAGGATGTAGGAGATTCCAGCCTACCCTAATGTAAGACATCCTCTATACGATATCGACCTAAGGGGTAGGATGGAGATAAATTGGTTTACCCACCATATAGCTTGTATAGCACAATGGGAGGATTGCTAAAATTAGATAACTCAGTTTCGACCACCACCTGGTGTACATCTTAACTACGTCTCCTAGTACCAGCAAGTTACCCGTAAATATATCGACCGGTTTGGGGCTTCCTAGATGTATATGATATGTATAGTTGTTTTTCATTTACACTTTTATTTTCCAATTTATATGCAACTCAAATTTTTGTGTTCAAAATGTAGGTGGACTTTATACATAAAGTGTCATACATGTCATACGATGATATATTATCTAAGTAACATAGAGTAGATGACCTCATCTAGTAGATTATTAGGGTTTACCTAAGCGACCCAGCTCCACCCGGTCTAGATGTTGATGAAGATGACTCTTTACTAGATGAGCCACATAGAGGTAAGGGTCATAGGGCATGTAGTCGTTGTCAAGTTAAGGGCCAAGGACATAGACAGCCTGACGTGGAGATTCATGATGATGCTTTTCCTCCACACTTTTTGCCATTAACATCTCCTAGACCACCTGGATTTGAGTTTTGTAAGCCATTCCTTATGGAGAGCTCCAGGGATCCTATATATCATACCCTTATCGTTGAAGAGACCTTCACTAGTCATTTTTATTCCTACCCTACCCCCCTAGGTACCATTAACAAGGCCGATTAGAGATCCTTAATATGATTTCGGCGAAGGAGTCACGTAAGTGTACCTTTCTTCGATCCCTATGCATAGATTGTTCTTAAGTGTTTATAGCCAAGATGGTAAACAAATCATACAACTAGATGCAGCTCTGATAGTTCAATCACAAGACAACGCAAAACCCTGAGATGCTCGACTACTGCCTTGACGACGATGTTGACGTCATTAGCTTTGTATATTTTACTGTTGATTTACTTTCGTTATTTTTGAAACACTATTTTATTATTTCAACAATTTACTTATATTTTGTTCAATGGTTTTATTTCTTCATAATTTAAAGTTATTAAAATTTTTTTATGTTCATTCAAAATGCGTATATGTGTAGTATTGAAATAGGACAAAACCGAAGATCTTATAAATAAATAACCAAATATAATTAAATCGATTGACTAAAATAAAAAACTATCTATTGAATATTATATTCCTATTATGTTTTCAACTAAAATCATGCACAGGCTCGACTAAATTTAAAGTGATGCAGTTTTTAACTACAATCATATATAGGCTCAACTAAATTTAAAGTAAAAGGGTAGATGAAAATATGAAATGTGAGTGTATTAAAATAATTTGTACTGAAATAGCCTCTTGAGTAAACGTGTATTGTTGTATTAAAATCGTTTCTTCAAGAGACGATTTTAAATATGGTATTTTTATAATTATTTTTTGCAGATGCTGTATTTTTATAATTTATTTTTATTTTTTATATTTTTTTTCCTTTTCTTGGGATGGGACCGGGGAAATTTAATTTACATGACATGCAGGTTGGTACCGCCGACGGTTGAGATGGGATTTGACATTACATACGTGTCAGGTGCTGTCTTCTTGTGCTGCGAATGCACCAAACAACGCTGGCTAGAAAAGCTAGATCTACTGCAATCTACCCTATTAATTATTTTCCTTCCTTTGTTTTTTAGGAAGTTTTCGGATTTTAATAGTTCTCTTATAGCATTAAATTTAATTATAAGTTCCTCTATGACCAAAGAAAATTTTTTTAATGGTTTCGCATATTGGGAGTTGGGAGCCTTCTCTTGTGCGTATAAAATCTAAAGATTCGGTTTAAAACCCAAAAAATAATAATAATAATAATAATAAAAAGAGGATTTTACAACTTTGACTTTGATACGTTCAATATATATATTACAAAATTTCAATAACTGTAATTACATTTTGTGATGCAGCATATTAGTTCATTTTCTTAGCTCCGGTTCTTATACGTAGTTGACAAGCTCCTAAATAACGTGACCTTGATCATCTTGACATTTTGCTATTTGGGGGCTCGTATAAATTCATATTTGACACTACATGTTTGTAAATGCTTCACTTAGTTAAACTCTGTGGTCTATAAAATTCTACCGATAGAGCATTGGTGGAATTGAACTTTGTGCTTGATTGTATAGTTTGCAAAAGAGAATATAGTGGGGGTATCGGTGATGGACTACCAACCTCCAACCTTCGACCTTCGAACCCCTTAATCGAGCTCGTTTCCAAGCACTACTAATTTGGCCTAGTGAACAACAGCATCCTTTATTCATCTCGACCACTCTAAGTACCACTCATTTGCAACAACCGCAATTTCAATATAGCTCAACTACTATGCCTCGAGATTCTCAAATACTAACCCATTAATAGGTTGCCACTCGTCTATACTTTTCTAATATTTATACTATATTCATTTTCATCATTTGTCATATTTACCCTTTTTCGTACATATTAAGAATCTCTTTTTTTGTAGTCTTTTATATAATTTTCCTTATTTATATTGTTGCCCTAAATTACTTACTATAAATAGTCATTTTACTATAGTCGCAATCATCATATATTTTACACTTAATGAATATTCTTGTTCCTAAGTGATACCTCTCTCTGAGTTCTTTTTTCTCTACACTTTTATCTAATATTGCTGACTAGCTCAATATTAGTGGCAAGTGGACCTTATCATTAACTTGTGAGTTATATTAAGTAAAGTGTTAAGTCATGTTGTGCTCATTAGTATATCATATCTTTCAAGCAGCTTCACGAAAACTATCGTGTTCATTAACCTTTCGATTATATTTTCTTCAATATTTTGAAAGACTTACATGGTTACTATTTCCTATGGTAAGTCCTAATAATTACTGAGCTCCTAAATACATCATATAATCTTAGTATTAAAACTTGAGGTTACAATTGAAAGCTTAGTATTAAAGTATTTCTTGTTAGTGTGTATTCTATTATACTCTGTTTCCCACTTGAAAAATAGAGCAAGTTCTTAATCCGCTGTATGTAGTTGTATTGTCGAAGTTGTGTAAGAATCTTCTATTGAATAGTTAACTTTCTTAAGTTCTTATTAAGAAATTTCTATTCGTGGTGTTTAAGAAGAGATTAATGATGCTAAAAGTGATACTCATAGAAGTGGTTGTATTACCCAACTAACCCTATGAACTACTGACGAGCAAATACAAGACCTTGTTGCTATTGTGGCTAATTTAACTATTTTTGCACAAAGGGCAGTAGAGACTAAGCCATAAGAAAGAGTTGTTATTTGTAAATACCCCATTTTTGTCCCCTTTTTTTATTTTAAAATTTTTAGAATAAGAAAATGGGTCCTAATAGAAAAAAAAAAAAAGAAAATTTTAGCAAAATACAAATAAAAGGAATAGAAAAGTACAAAAAAATAGAAATTTTAGAAAAGCACAATAAAAAAAAAATTAGGAACTATAGATTTTTAGAAAAATAAGAAACTTAAGCTAGACTAAAATTTAGGATTAGTATTTTAGGGTTTAATTTTACATTTAGTGCTTATTTCATCTTATTTTTATTTTATTAGTTATTATATTCATTTATTTATTTAAAAAAAAAAAAAGAGGGATGGGGATCAGACCAGGTTAAAACTTGGTTTAAAAAACAAGGTTGAAGGCCTTTTACCCAAATCCATAAGCAAGAGGCATGTAAGCACCTGTAGTTAATTTTCACCTAGGTGTATGTAGCATATATGCTAGCCTAAGTATGTTCGCATGTGCTAGGGTAAAAGTTTCTCACCATTTCTTCTATTTTCCTCGACTTTCCCCAACAGCTCTCCTCTTCAACCCAATGTGCTAGCCCATCTTTGAGCCTATTTTTCATGTGAATTACACCCAAATTAATGGTGGAATCATGTACTAGGCTTGCCTTAGTATTGAATCCAACTTTTAATATATCTAAATTGGAAAATTTATTGGGTCAAATTAAAGATGAAAAATTGAAAAAAAATTGAATGCACAACATTTGCCTAACCTTAATTTAAGCTCCACTAATGAAAATCAAAGCTTCTAAAGTTTGTTTTTAGTAAGATTAGGACCTCATAAACACATTTTGACCTTTAAAAACAGTAAGTTATATTCAATTTTTGGATTAAATTGGTCAAAAACCCATCTGACTTCAACTCAAAATTAAACATCAATTGTTGACTTTCCGAGCTTCATTGGAGCTCCAATACTATAAATTGTAGTTCAAACAAGCCTTCTAGACACAAATCTCTTTACACCATACTCTCTACAAGTAGAAATCCAAGCTTTCTCTCTTTAACCTATGAGCTTTACTTTCTCTCTCTGAAACCACCACTTTATGATGGTTTTTGAGTGAATCCACTACCTCCACTAGCTTCACCACTATCAAAAACCAAAGAACCAACACTTGGTCAAACCCTAGCAACCACTTTACAACCGAATCACCACCACTAAGCGGTGGCCATTTCCCAACCACCACCAAACAATCACTTTAAGCCATGGCACTTGCTCAATACTCCCATTTCTAAATAATATTCTCATAAAAACGCTCTTCCCTACTCATTTTAGTGTCGAAATTGATCAAGACCACACCTCATAACTGTTGGAGTGTCTTCTTCTTGTCGACCTAAGATTCGACCTACGTCCTTATCTTAAGGTTGGTTTAGTCCTTTTTGTAATTCCATTGCTATTGTTTTTGTTTTGTTTCACTGTTTCTTTTTTTGTTTTTTATGTATTTCATGTAATTACAAATGTAATTGTAACTAAAAAAAAAAAAGAAGAAGAAAAAAATTTGAAAGAAGAAAAAAAAAGAAGAGAAAGAAAAAAAAAAGTTAGAGTAACTTAGCTTATTTTGTGTTTATTTATTTTTCTTAGTTAAAACTTAACTAAGAAAAAAATAATGGTGATAAGAGAATAAAATAAGATTAAAAAATAAAATAAAATAATGATAAAAAAATTGTTTTATCACTTAGAAAAATCAATTTTCCAAAATAAATAAAAATAAATCAACCCTTTTTCAAAATTATGACATTTTTAAAATTTTTCAAAAATAAAAATCCCAAATTAGGACCCATTTCTAGGAATTTTCTTAAACAAAATAAATGTTTAAATAATGTTAAGCTAGGCATTTTCAAAGATAAAAAGCAATCAACAGACTAAAAGTTTGATAAATGAATTACGGACGTTTGATCCTAACTAATGGATACGTAGGTATCTCTAAAGCGATGTGAAATATAAAAAAAAATAGTTTTTTGTTCTCTAGCTTAAAATATTAAGCTTGGTAAAGATAAAATTCAATTTATTTACTATTGATTAAGTTTTGTTCCTTAAAGGGCATTTTAAAAAGTAAATCTAAATTTGAGAAGTTAGTTGTGGTACCCGTAAGAGTCTAAAAGATTAGCCCCTAGACTCGATTTTTGGTTTTTTAAAACCTTTTTAAAATCAGCTTTTCAAGTAGATTAATGACTAGGTTAAATTAGTCTATCCAATCAACTTAATCTAACTCGTTCTTTTCCTGACCTTGGTCGGGTGGCAACTCTAAGATTAAAAGAATAAATAAAGTTTTTTTTTAACTTTTAGTCGAAGGTTAATACTAATCAAGATAGGGTTTAATACTAATTAGGTTAAGGAAAATACACAAAAATTGGGAAAAAATCAATCTCAACAGCTTAGCAGCTTCACTTGGGATGTCAAGAAGGCTAGCTATTTAAAAACTTTCCGAAATTAAATTTGCCTTTGAAAATACTAATGTTATTTATTTATTTGTTTCTTGTAAGTATATTCCATTTTGCTATGTTCTTGTCACATGCATCATACCTAAGATTTTGGAGGGGAATTTATTTTACGCATCATGAATGCGTAGTAGGCACAGTCAAACTCGGACTATATTGGGACCTTTAGGATAGGGGGGGTAAGGGAAGGGGCGGTTGTGGAGGTCCGCATTACGTAGGCTCCGAGTACTGTGGTGTAACTATTGCTTAGGGTTGATTAGGCTACCCCCACTTAAGCTGTAATGTGACCAACAAAGGTATTTTTTAAAAAACGAATAAGATTACAGAGCTTAAGAACTTTTAGAACTTACCCTAACTTACATACACAACTTTTAGACTAGTGAATAAATAATGATGGGGCATATAATCAACAAAAGGTCATAACTCTATCAGAATTCCATTACACCATAAAAACGTTGTAATATACTTTTCCTATATGATAATAATGGAATTCCTATAAAAGTCTCCACCTTAAATCCTTTTATTGCCACATCATGATTTAGTCACTAGGCCTTTGCATTTGCATCCATATGCCTTCATCTTTTCTTATATTTATATGAATGCTTATGCTTATCTACGTAAATATTAGAATAAGATTATTAACCCTTTAAGGCATACTTGTAGATTTTTAGCTAACCTTTACAATAATTAAATAACATCAACACTTGTAAATAGTCTTCATTGTTTTAAAAGATAATCAGACTTAAATCACTTTTTTTATTCCTCTTTGTAAAATCTTGGAATCCATCACCCTATAGATTATTATAGACTCTCTCGTCTTTGTAAGTCCTTAGTCCCCTTATCAAATTCATGAATCCCTGTTCATTTGTGTGAAGTTTAACAACTGTAAAATAGACCCCCTTACTTGCATTTAAATTGTATTTAGACTTTCCGATTAGAAATTATTTGTAAATATCAGGGGTTATATAAGATTTTCCTTTGTAAAATAACTCCACTTTTAAATAACACTTCCTATAAGTATTGTAAATAATCTTTTGTAAGTTGTAAATACATTCCTTTATTCATCATAAATTGTTTCTCACTCTATGTCTTAAACCTAGGTTTTCCTCAGGTAAATATATCTCACCTGCATAATTTTGGTGTAAATCTTCTTCTCTTTCTTATAGTCCCTTATAAAATATTTTATTTCTTTTTCTCTACTTTTGTAAAAATTTCTAGTTACAAGAAGTTAAGCTAGCCATCTTTCTCAAAAAAAAAAAAAAAAAAAAAAGGAAAGGAGAAGAAAAAGAAAGGTTGTTAACAAGTAAGAATTCTTTCGATCAGGTTCAAATGGCTGAAAATAAGATCGTCTCACTAAAAAAAACAATACGTCAAATGGCTTAACAATTCTAGATCTTGTTTCCTATAATTACCACTCTCTAAGTATCTTAAGATCCAAACCTAGAAAAGAGATTTTCAAATCTAAAAGAAAAAATAGTGACACAACAAAAGATCATTAGAAACCTAGAAATGGCAATAGGCCCAATACTTAGAAGATTTCAATAGTTGACATTCAATACTGATCAAATGTCAGTAAGCCCGAATAATGAAAGTGGCTCGAAAAGAAAAGAGCTAAGGATGAGTGAAAAAAAAAAACAAGCCTAAGGGCCTCGAAGGAGACAATTCACTTAACTAAGAATCTCAATGGCCCAAATCTTTCATCATCTAAAGGAGGCAATGATCTTAGCTTATGAAGCCCTTAATCCAAATCACAGACCATATACCTTTAACCCTGAAGCTCGATGCAACTATCATATAGGTTAGAAGGGGTACTTTACTGAAAAATGATGGAGGTTGAGGAATAAGAATTAAGACCAAATTGATGTTAAGGTCATTAAGCCAAAGCTTCAACATGTTAGTCCTTCTTCCAATCATGAGGGGAGTTTAACTAAATCACCTAAAGCCCTAATTCTTTTAGATCTACCAATTCCTTTTGACAAGCTCACATGTCATCTTAAGTAGTTAGGTGCTTAAATGGAGCAAGTTAAAGTAAGGGCAATGAAGAATCAAGTTCTTTTCAATAAAGAAGATGTTTTGAATGGCTTTATAACATCTAGAATAAAATTGCCTCTACCTACCTTTTAAATTGGGTGATTGCAGTTTGATTAATATTAGGCCAAATGAACAAACGTTCTAGTGTCTTATTTTACAAGTTTAGAATGAAAATAAGCAAACTATATCTCACACACTAACCTTAAACACTTTGAGAGTTGAGTGACATTGTTGTGAGAACATTTTAGACTCATTCCTTAAAGGAGGTCCATTTTGAATTTGATGAGCAGATTAAAATGAAGCTAGGCATTCATTTTCAAATCCTAAACACAACTATCCATTGTTAATCCCATTGGACTAATTTGAAAATTTTTCAAATTTAAATCCTATCAAGAACCAACCCACAATGAGGAAATTCGAAGGTTATGGTCATTGATTAGGAGAGAAGGATAAAATTGGTTTGTGTTTGCCTTAGTAACGTTAATTCAAAGACAAATTTTATTTTTGATAAGTTATATTTCTTTGAAATAAAGAAGATACAAACTCTTTTTCAAACACCTTAAGCCTATACATACCTCACCCAAGCCCATATGCTTAAAATCCATGGATTTAGAGTTTTTAATCTCTTAAAGATAAAGACTTGGCAATATAAATATTCACTTTTTGGTCCCAAAGGAAAGAGAAAAAAGAAATAAATAATGGGGTAAAGTAATAAATAAGAAAATAATGTGGCAATAACTAAAAAAAAAAAAGGACAAGAATAATTAAAAGGGGGGGGGGGGGGGGGGGGGGGGTTAGGTTAAGTAGGTGAGTGAAAGGTTTGAAAATTGACCTTATATGTAAGAGAAGAGCCCTAACCAAAGAAGACCAAAAGATACAAAGCCCCAAATCTCATACTCAGCCTAAAAACATAAACCCTACATATCCATCCCAAATCACAAAACATAAGACCACTTTACACATCCTTAATCACAAACATAAGGCCTTCTCACCTACAATACTATCCTTACTTAATAAAGTTCTTTTGATCACAAGAATAATTTATCTTTAATAAAAATTATTTTTTGATATTGGTGTAAGCATACTTCTAATTTTTCCTAAAGGTTCTTGACTTGTACACTTGAGTTAAATAAAAGCATTTCTTTCAAAATAGATATTCTCATCAATCTTTTTTTGAAACCCTATGACCAAAAGCCTAAATTCATAATATTGAACGGAAAAAGACCTAATGGATTGATCAAGACATATCACTTGCAAAATGGACTAATTTATAGGATTCTAGTCAAGAGTGTAATCTAAACTAAGAGTCCGCAAGGAAGCCCTTTTCAACTAGACTAATGAGGAGTTATCTTTTCCTTAAGAAAGGATTGCTTTAAAATCACAAAGCCTTTCAAGGAAGCCCAACATTAGGGTTAAAGGCATTGAGATGCCCTACATGGTTACCAAGAAAGGGGATGATTATAACATTTGTTACCTAATAAGAATTTACACCCATTAGCAAACTTTCAAAAAAAAAAAATGAAGAAAAAAAAGAAAAGGTAAAGGCTTATCACAAGTTTTTTGTCCATTCATTAAAGTCCATATCAACCCAAGTGACCAAGTTTCCAATTCATGTCACCTCCCTTCTTCAGTGTGGTCACACCTTTTAAGTTGATCATATTAATCTAAGTCATTAAGGGACTTAATTCCTAATGCCTTTCGTGTCATAAATATATTCCACTAAATTCCTTATCTGTAAATATTTTCAAGTCAAGAAATTTTCGAAACTTTTTATGTTCCTTTACCTCTTCAATCCTTTATCAAGTTTCCTTTAGGGTTTTAGCCAACTTTTAAAGTGCTACCTATCTTTTAGTCCATTTTTAGAGTTCTAATTAGCCTTTTGAATGCTTTCATCTATTTTTTTAGGTTTCTAGCCAATTCATAGAGTGTTGTCCTAATCTACATCTTTTTAAGGGTTATAGCCAGCTCTTAGAACACTATCTCATCTTCAATACTCTCTTAGAGTTTTAGCCAACTCTCAGTATGCTGTCCCATCTTCAATCCTCTTTTAAGGTTTTAGTCCACTTTAAAAGCGTTGTCTTAACTCATATTTTCCTTTAGGGCTCTAGTCAACTCATGGAGCATTAAGCTAATTCATTGCTTATCTCTTCAGCATTTCTAGCGAGCTCATAAGGCACTTCCCTTCATCAATTTTCCTTAAAGTTTTTAGCGAGCCCATAGGGTGCTTCTTTTAAATCAATTTAGGGTTACTAGTCCTCGAGAGACATTCCCACCTAAATTAGTGAGCTAAAAATAGCATAACCAGGTTTCCAAAATCAATTCCAATTTAAGGTTGCTAGTCCTTAAGAGACACTTTTGCCTAGGTTAATGAGTTCAAAAGAGTACAACCAAGTTTTTCAAATCAATTCCAATTTAGGGTTGCCAGTCCTCAAGAGACACTCCTGCCTAGGTTAGTGAGCTCAAAATAGCACGACCAAGTTTTCCAATTTAAGGTTACTAGTCCTTAAGAGATGTTCTCGCATAGGTTAATAAGCTTAGAAGAGCATGGCCAAGTTTTTCAAATCAATTCCAATTTAGGGTTGGTAATCCTCGATATACGCTCCCATGTAGGTTAGTGAGCTTAGAAGAGCACAACCAAGTTTTCCAAATCGATTCTAAGTTAGTGAGCTTAGAAGTGCATGACTAGGTTTTCTAAGTTAATTCCAATTTAGGGTTGCTAATCCCCAAGAGACGCTCCTATGTAGGTTAATGAGCTCAAAAGAGCACTACTAGATCTTTCAAATCGATTTCCAATTTTAGTTTCTAGTCCCTTAGAGATGCCCTTACCTAAAATAGTTATCTCAAAGGAGTACTTATAGATTTTTCAAAACATTTCCAATTTAGGATTGTTAGTCCCTAAGAGACACTCTCGCCTAAGTTAGTGAGCTCAAAAGAGCACAACTAAGTTTTCTAAATCAATTCTAATTTATGGTTGCTAGTCTCTAAGAGACATTCCTACTTAGGTTCGTAAGCTTAGAATAGCACAACTAAGATTTCCAAATTAATTCCAATTTAAGGTTGCTAATCCTTGAGAAACACTCCCACGTAGGTCAGTGAGCTCAAAAGAGCACAACTAAATCTTTCAAACCAATTTCCAATTTAAGGTTGTTAATCCCTTAGAGATGCTCCCACTTAGGATAGTTAGCTCAAAAGAGCACTTCTAGATCTTTCAAATCGATTTCCAATTTAGGGTTGCTAATCCCTTAGAGACGCTTCCACCTAGGATAGTCAGCTTAAAGGAGCATTCCTAGTTCTTTACAAATCAATTCCAATTTAGGGTAGCTAGTCCCTTAAAAAGGCTTCCACCTAGGATAGTCAACTCAAAGGATCACTTCTAAATCTTTTAAATCGATTTCCAATTTAAGGTTGCTAAACCCATATAGATGCTCTTGCCTAGGTTAGTTAGCTCAAAAGGTCATGACTAAGTTTTAAATTGATTTCTCTAGTTAACCCATAAGGGGCTAGACCATTCTAAATTTTTTTTTTTTTTTTGTATCTCAACCAACTCTTAAAGTACCTCTTCTCTCTTTCTCCTTTCACCATTCACCAAATCCTTAGTAGACCAAGCCTAGGTAAGTTAGATAGTTATAGTGTTTCTTAAGACAAATTTACTCCCAAGGCAAAAATAGTGTCTTTTTTGTTTTTATGGTAAAGTTTTACTCAAACTTTACCAAAAAAGAGGAGCAGCTGTAGACACCCTATTTTTGTGCTCCTCTCCTTTTTCTTATTTAAAAATTTTTAAAATAAGAAAAAGGGTCTTAATAAAAAAAAGGGGAAATTTAGCAAAATACAAAAAAAAAAAAGAAATTTAAAAAAATTAAAAAAATAGAAATTTTAGAAAAGTACAAAAAAAATAAACTTTAGAAAAAATACAAAAAAATCAAAAAAATAAAAATATACAAAAAAATTTTTAAGAACTATAGATTTTTAGAAAAATAAGAGACATAAGCCAGACTAAAATTTAGGATTAGTAGTTTAGGGTTTAATTTTAGGTTTAGTGCTTATTTTGTATTATTTTTATTTTATTATTATTATTATATTTATTTATTAAAAAAAAAATGGGGATGGGGATTAGATAAGGTTAAAACCTGGACATGAAATAGGGCTAAAGGCCCTTTATCCAAATCTACAAGCAATAGGAGCATGAGCACCTGTAGTTAATTTTTGCCCAGGCATATGTGGTACACATGCTAGCCTAGGCATGTCTGCATGTGCCATACATGCTAGGATGAAAGTTTCTCACCATTTCTCCTATTTTCCTCGACTTTCTCCAGCAGCTCTCCTCTTCAACCTGGTGTGCTAGCTTGCGCTCGAGCTTACTTTTTATGTGGAGTCCACACAATTCCACTCGAATTAATGGTGGAATCTTGTACTAAGTATGGCCTAGTATTGAATCCAACTTTTAATATGTCCAAATTTAGAAATTTATAAGGTCAAATTCATGATAAAAAATTGAAAAAAAAAATTAATGCACAACATTGACCTGAGCTTAATTCAAGCTCTATTGATGAAAATTGAAGCTTTCAAAGTGATTTTTTAGTAAGATTGGGACCTCATAAACACGTTTTAACCATTAAAAACAGTAAGTCATATTCAATTATTTGGTTAAATTGGTCAAAAACCCATCCAACTTCTATTCAAAATTAAACGTCGATTGTTGATTTGCTAAGCTTGATTTGAGCTCTAACACTATAAATTGGAGTTCAAACAAGCCTTCTAGATACAAATCTCTTCACCCTATACTCTCTACAAGCAGAAATCCAAGCTTTCTCTCTCTAATCCACGAGCTTCACTTCCTTACTCTAAAACCTCCACTCTATGGTGGTTTTTTAGCAAATCTACTACCTCCACTAGCTTCACCACCATAAAAAACCCAAGTCCCAACACTTAGTTAAACCTTAGTAACCCTTTTACGGCTGAGTCACTACCACTAAGTAGTGGCCATTTACCAACCACCACCAAATGGCCACTTTAACCCATGGCACTTGCTCAGCAACCCCATTTCCCAATAATATTCTTGTAAAAATGCTCTTCCCCACTCGTTTCAGTGTCTAAATTGATCAACACCATGCCTTAAAGCCGTTGAAGTGTCTTCTTCTTACCGACCCAAGATCCGACCTTTGCTCAGACTGATCCAACTCATACCCTTATTCTAAGCTTAGTTCGACCCTTCAATAATTCCATTGTTATTGTTTTTGTTTTGTTATTCGTTTCTTTTTTTTTTTATGTATTTCCTGTAATTGCAAATGTAATTGTAACTTAAAAAAAAAAAGAGGAAGAAAAAAAATCTAAAAAAAGAAAGAAAAAAGAAGAAGAAAAAGATAGAATAGCTTATTTTATTTTGTGTTTTTATTTTTATTTTTCTCAATTGAAACTTAAAAAAGAAAAAAATAATGTTGATAAAAGAATAAAATAAGATAAAAAAATAAAATAAAGAAAATGGTAAAAAAAATCGTTTTATCACTTAGAAAAATCAATTTTCCAAAATAAATAAAAATAAATCAATCATTTTTCAAAATTAGCACATTTTTAGAATTTTCAAAAAATAAAAATCCTAAATTAAGAGCCATTTCTAAGAATTTTCTTAAACAAAATAAGTGATTAAAAAATGTTAAGTTGGGCGTTTTCAAAGATTAAAAGCGATCAACACACTTAAAGTTGTATAAATAAACTACAAACGTCTATTCCCAATTAATGGGTATATAAACATTTGAGGATGACATAAAATGTAAAAAAACTTAGTTTTCCATTCCTTAGCTTCAAATATTCAGTTTGGTATAAATAAAATCCAATTTATTTACTATTGATTAAATTTTGTTCCTTAAAGGGTATTTTGAAGAGTAAATCTAAATTCGAAAAGTTAGTAATGGTAGCCATAAGGGTTTAGAAGATTAGCCTTCAGACTCGATTTTTGGTTTCTCAAAACCTTTTTCAAAATTGGTTTTCCAAGTAAACTAGTAGTTGAGCTAAATTGGTAGACCCAATCGATTTAACCTAACTCGCTCTTTTCCCGACCTCGATAAGGTAGTGACTCCAAGATTAAAAGAATAGACAAAGTTTGTATTACTCTCATTATAGGATTAATATTAAATGGGTTAGGGTTTAATTCTAATAAGGTTAGGGAAAATATATAAAAACCGGGAAAAAATCAAGCTCAATATTGTTGAATAAGGCCAAGAATTAAGAGATGGGCTAAGAAGACAAATTGGTGAGAATCAAGCACTTGAAGCTATTAACATAAACCCAGCTCCACCTCGATATGCTATAGAGTTACCAGAAGGAGAATTGAGTTAGATAAAGTTGAGGAGTATGAGGAAGAGTAGTATGATAAAATTGAAGAGCATGGGCTTAGAGCTCCTATAAGAGTTAAGCATCTCAAAGTGTAGATCTTGAGTTTTTAATGGGACTAGTAGTGCTGATGACTACCTAGATTGGGAGAAGAAGATTAAAAAGATATTTAGCTTTTATGATTATGAAGATGTTGTTTGTATACGAGTGGCAACATTTGAATTTTCTAAGTATGCAGCAATGTGGTGGAAGAAGTTAGGAAATGTACATCGAAGAGTCCGACTAGAAGTCCGAACATAGAACAAGATGAAGAAAGTTCTAAAGGGTAGTTTTGTTCCTGAACATTACAAGCAAAATACTTTCCAACATCTCTAAGACTTGAGATAGGGTAACAAATCGATGGATGAGTATGTTCGAGAGTTCCAGTTATTGATGATCAGGTGTAATGTTAACAAACTTGAGGTGAAGACTATAGTACAATTCATTTCTAAGCTAAGGATTAAAATTGGTAACATAATGGAAATACAAAGACTTGGGAAACCATCTGAGTAGCACAAAGGGTTGAAAGGCAGAGGCAGAATCAAACTAGCCAAGTGTTAAGTAGCCGACCAGTCTTGCTGAGTAGAACTAGTTGCTGAGCTAACTAAGATATATCCAAGCTCAACATAGTTTCGAGGTGGACTGCTGAGGTCGGATGTTGAGCAAACCTAGTGATGATCAAAGCAAGAGCAAGGCCAAGGAGCCTGAGGTTAGGAAGGACTAAGGTCAAAGCTTAGGGAGGAAAACTTGAGAGATTAAGTGTTTCAAGTGTCTTGGTTTTGGACACATGGCTAGTCAGTACCTAAACCAACATATCATGACTATCAAAGGAGACAAACCCCAGTTTGAGGTGGAAAGTGCTAATAAAGGTAAAGGGAAGGTGGATGTTAATCACCTGTTAAGTAAATTTCAAGAAGAATCATATGCCATGACCTTACTTAAAATGGGAACTGAGTACTATTTGGTTGTACAACGATCTCTTAATACCTTCATCTCTGATGAGATTAAGCAGAGGGAGAATCACTTCCATACAAACTACTGAGTGAATGATAAGCTATGTGCTTTGATCATTGATGGAGTGAGTTGTATCAATGTCATAGCATAAGGAGTAGTCAAAGGTCTAAAGTTGCCAACCTACCCACAACCTAAGCCCTACAAGATTCATTAGTTAAATGAGAAGGGAGGTCTACCTGTTGCTGAGCAAGTTAAGGTGCTGATTGCTGTTGGTGATAGATATAAGGATGAGGTGATATGTGATGTCCTACCTATGTATGCCTTACACATATTACTTGGCCAACCTTGGCTATTTGATTTAAAGGTACTACATGATGGATATAAGAACACCTATATGTTCCAGAAGGATGGGAAGGAGATTATATTAACCCCAATGAGTCATAAAAAAGTTTAGGAATCACAAGAGAAGATTTCTAGATCATTGTAGAGAAAGTCCCTAATGATTTCCCGATCCCAATTTTCTAGAGATTTTAAGACAAAGGAGTGTATGCTCTTGTTAGTTAGGAAACTTCTAAAGTTGAGAGAAGCTGAAACCTTACCTATTGAGGTGCAGACATTACAACAAGAGTATGTTGACCTATTCCCTGTCGAGATGCAAATCAATTTACCACCTATAAGAGGTATAGAGCATTATATTAACCTTTATCCTAGAGCTACTCTACCTAACCGACCTGCTTATAGGCTTAACTTTAAGCAAGTTGCCAAGCTAAAGAAATAAGTTGATGAGTTGATAGATCATAGATATATTCGAGAGAGCATGTGCCCATGTGTTGTGCCAACTGTCCTGGTGCCAAAAAAGGATGGCTCATGGAGAATGTGTATCAATAGTTAAGCAATCAATGAAGTTACTATCAAGTACCAATATTTGATCCCTCAATTGGATGATATTCTAGATGAGTTGCATGGTGTACGAATCTTTTTGAAGATTGATTTGAAGAGTAGCTACCACCAAATTAGAATGAGACTTAGAGACAAGTGGAACACTACTTTTAAAGCAAAGGATGGTCTATTCAAATGGATGGTGATGCTATTTGGTTTGACAAATGCGCCAAGTGCTTTTATACGACTCATGAACCATGTTTTGAGAACATTCATTAGTAAGTGTGTTGTTGTCTACTTTGATGATATTCTAGTATATAATGCCAACCTCATCTCTCATGTTACACACTTGAGATCTGTGTTTGATATCCTCCATACCAAGTAATTATTTGACAATTTGAAGAAACATTTATTCTATCAGAGCAAGGTAGTATTCCTTAGTTATTTTGTTTTTTAGGGGGGCATTAGAGTTGATGACGAGAGAGTTCGAGCTATTCTCGAATGGCTGATATCAACAAGTGCTGCCGAAGTAATGAGTTTTCATGGTTTAGCTTTGTTTTATCAAAGATTCATTCAGAACTTTAGTTTGATTGCTACCCCACTAACTAAGCTGACTAGGAAAAACTCAAAATTCAAATGGTCCGAGAAAGCTTAGAGAAGCTTTAATGAGATTAAGTTTAGGTTAACTTCTACTCTAATACTCATCTTGCTTGACCTTGAGAAAGTTTTTGAGCTAAAATGTGATGCATCTAGAGTTGGCATTGGAGCTGTTCTTATATAGGAGTACCAACTAGTTACATATTAGTGAGAAGCTTAGAGGTGCTACACTAAATTACTTAGCGTATGCAAGGAGTTCAATGCCTTTGTCCAAGCACTTCAAAACTAGCAACACTACTTATTACTAAGAGAATTCATCATCTATAGGGACTATGAATCTCTCAAACAACTCAAAGGACAACAAAAATTTTCTCAATGCCATTCAAAATGGGTCAAATACTTGGAAACTTTCTACTAGGTCATCAAATACAAGAAGGGGAGTACTAACACCATGGTCGATGCACTCTCTCATCAACATGTTCTTAGTATCACTTTGAAAGCTAAGATACTTAGATTCTGCACCCTGCATGATCAATATGAGCATGACCCATATTTTGGATCCTTGGTAGCAAAATGCAACTTTGGAGGAGTTATGGATGGGTTCTATTTGAACTAAGGTTTTGCTGATGAAAAGAAGGCAAATCTGTATGCTGAGTAGATCTGCTAGGAAACTACTTGTCCAAGAAGCCTATACTAGAGGCATAGCTAGCTACTTTGGCGAGAAGAGAATGGCCGAGTTGCTGAGAGCACATTTTTATTGGCTTAGAATGATGAAGGATATACACAATGTTCTCAAGTGTTGCAAGGTGTACAAACACATAAGGGGAGAAAGGAACCGTATGGAGAGTACACACTTCTACCCATACCTAACGGCCATGGGCCGATTTAACCATGGATTTCATTCTCAGCCTACCTACAACACCGATAGACATGATTATATTATGGTGGTGGTCAATCGGTTCAGCAAGATGAGTTACTTCATTCCCTACCTCAAAACCAATGATGCTTTATTTGTTGCTAATCTCTTGTTGTAGGAGATTGTACAGCTGCATGGAGTGCTAAGAAGTATCATATCTAATCGTGATTTAAAGCTTACAAGCTTCTTTTGGAGAACCTTATGGAAGAAGCTTGACCCTAAGCTCATGTTCAGCACTCCTTGCCATCTACAAGCAGACGACTAAACAAAAATTGTGAATAGGGCAATAAGCAAACTCCTTCGAGCTACTGTTGGAGAGAATCTACATGATTAGGATCTATGCTTGCTCATCATTGAGTTCACTTATAATTGTTCCACTCATAGCTTAACAGGAAGGTCACCTTTTGAAGTTGTCCATGGACTTAACCTGAACTTACTCTTAGACATGGTTATTAGCCCAACCTCATAAGAAGAAAGTCAATCAGGCTTGTAGCACATTCAGGAGCTTTAGAAATTGCATCAAATGGTTTGATGTGCCTAGAAGCTCAGTAATCACTAAGGCTTATAGTAAGGAATAGTAATAGAATGGGTCCTTTGATATATCAAAGAAAATAGGATGGAAAGATGAACGAACACAGTAGCTTCCGTGAAGTTGCTCGAAGGATATGACACACCGACGAACATAACACAACTTAGCACTTTTCTTGATATGATTTACAAGCTAATGCTAAGGTCTACTTACCACTATTCTCGAGCTACCCAGCAAGATTAGAGGAGGATATAGAGGAAAATGATCTCGGAGAGGGATATCTCACAAAAATAAGAATATTCATTAAGTATAAGGTATATCATAATTGCAGCTATAATAAAAAGACTATTTATAGTAAGTCCTTTAGGGCAATAATACAAATAAGAAAAATTACACAAAGAACTATGAAGTATGATAAAATATCAAAACAGGGTAAATATGACAAATGACGAAAAGGAATTACAGTACAAATGTAAAAAAAATAGGGACAAGTCGCAACTTGTTAATGGGTTCGTATTTAGGAATCTCAAGGCATGGTGGTTGAGTTTTATTAAAGTTGTGGTTACTGCAAAAGAGTGGTATTTAAAGTTATTGAGGTGAATAAAGGACTCCGTTGTTCGGTATGCTAAATGAGTAATGCTCGCTATGTAGTAGTCTTGGTCTTGGCACTAGATAGGTCGGCCTTGGCACTTGTTAGTCTTATAGGTTAGAAAAGTAAAGCTCGGTGTTTAGTGATCTTAGGCTTAACACTCAATGAGTTACCCTTGGCAGATGAATAGTCAGCGATTGGATAAGGATCATAGTAGAGCAAAGTGTATCTAAGTTATGACCTTAAGGATTTTACCTATAACTCTTCCTTGTACAAGTACTCATCTTCGGTAGGTTAACATAAGAGTATTCTCCTTGCGAGAGATTGTAGATAGGTGTGAGTGAGGGGTTCAAAGGTCAGCAGTCCATTAGTTCCTTAAGAATGTTGAAGATTGCCCTTAAATCTTAGTCTTCTTCTTCTTCTAGCACATAGGGTATCAAGTTTACAACATTGAAAGTAAGAGATACTTTGTATCCTTTAGGTAGTTCGAGATCATAGGTATTATCATTGACACACTGAAGGTTCTTAAAAGGTCCGTCTGACCTAAGGGATATCTTATTCATCCTCTTCCTTAGAAAATGCTCGTTGTTGAGGTGGATCTAAATGAGGTCTCCTATGTTATAAATGACTTACCTCCTACCTCGGCTTCCCTGTTCCTTCTTTCGAGCTATAGTCTTGGCCAGTTGCTCGATAACCTTTTGATGCAACTTTTGGAACTCTTCGACGCATTGTAGGCCTGATTAACTTTCTACTTAGGAAGTTGGGCAGATAACCATGTCTAAGGGTAAGTTTGGGTTAAGTCCATAGACGACCTCAAAAGGTGACCATCTTATCAAGATATGAGTGGAGCGGTTGTAAGCAAACTCAATAATGGGCAAGCATAGATCCTAATCATATAGATTCTTCCTAATAGTAGCTCGAAGGAGGTTACCAACTGTTTTGTTCACAACTTTTGTTTGGATGTTGTTTGTAGGTGGCATGAAGTACTAAACATAAGCTTAGTGCCAAGCTTCTTCCATAAGGTTCCCTAAAAGAAGCTCATAAGCTTCAAATCTTGATTAAACACAATATTTACTGGTACTACATGCAACCGCACGATCTCTTATAAGAAGAGGTTAGTAACAAATAAAGTATCATGGGTTTTGTGGTAGCAGATGAAGTGGCTCATCTTGCTGAACTGATCAACTACCACCATAATAGAATCATGTCTCTATGGTTTTCTAGGTAGGCCAAGCATGAAATCCATGCTCAGATCAATCCAAGGTCATTTAGGTATAGGCAGAAGTGTATACTCTCCATATGGCTCCCTTATTCCCTTAGCATGTTTGTACACCTCGCGATGCTTAAGAACCTCGCATACATCCTTTGTCGTCTTAAGCCAATAGAAATGTTCGCTCAACAACTCAATTGCTCTCTTCTCATTAAAGTGGCCGACTAAGCCTTCAACATGGGCTTCTTGAACAAGTAATTCTGTAGCAAACCACTTAGCACACAAATTTGTCTTCCTTTCATAAAAAATCCTTGTTTCAAATAGAACCCATCCATAACTCCCCACCAATGTTGCAATTGGCCACCAATGGTCCTAAGTGTAGGTCCTGCTCATATTGATCAAGTAAGGTACCAAACCCTAGTATCTTAGCTTGCAAAGTGGTAATAAGAACATGCCAACTGGAAAGTGTGTCTACCACAATGTTAACTTTCCCCTTCTTATATCTAATGACATAGCAAAAGGTCTCTAAGTATTCAACCCACTTGGCATGGTATCAAGAAAGCTTTTGTTGTCCCTTGAAATGTTTAAGAGATTCATGATTAGTATAGATCATGAATTCTTTTGACAATAAGTAGTGTTGTCAATTCTGAAGTGCTTGGACAAGGGAATAGAATTCCTTGTCATATGCCAAGTAATTAGTATGGCACCTTTGAGTTTCTCACTGAATGAATATTTAATAAGAAGCTAGACCATGGAAACTCTTAACTTCTGTAGCATTGATTAACATTAGCCATTCGAGAAAAACTCGAACTTTCTTACCATTAACTTTGATTGCTCCCTTAGAAACAACATAACTAAGGAATACTACCTTGCTTTGACGGAATACACATTTCCTTAAATTGTTGAATAAGTACTAGGTACGGAGGATATCAAACACAAATCTTAAGTACATAACATAAGAGATGAGGTCAACATTGTATACTAAAATATCATCAAAGTACACAACAACACACTTACCAATCAATGTTCTCAAAACGTAGTTCATAAGTAGCATAAAAGTGCTCGATGCTTTTATCAAACCAAATGGCATCACCATCCATTCGAATAGACTATCCTTTATTTTAAAAATAGTTTTCCACTAGTCTCCAAGTCTCATTCTGATCTAGTGGTAGCTACTCTTTAGATTAATCTTTGAAAAGATCCATGCACCATGTAACTCATCGAGCATATCATCTAATCAAGGGATTGGATATTAGTACTAAAGAGTGATGAAGGTTAACATAATGCTTTATACCTCTTACAGGCAATAAACCTCTCAGCATCTTGGAAAGAAATAGGTTAGCATAATCTTGTAGTAATGTTTACACCTTAGCAACTTCCCTTAACTTTAGAAGTTTCTTTACTAACAAGAGCACACACTCTTTCGTCTTGACATCTCTAGAAAATTAGGCTAAAAAAATCACTAAGGGCTTCCTCTATAATGATCTTGAAATCTTCTCTTGCGATTCCTGAACTTCTTTAGGGCTCATTGGGGTTATTATAACCTTCTTCACATCCTTTTAGAAAATGTAGGTGTTCCTATATCCATCATGCAATACCTTTAAATCAAATAGCCAAAGTTAGCCAAGTAATATGTGTAAGGCACACAGGGGTAGTACATCGCATAGTAGCTCGACCTTATATTTGTCACCAACGGTAATCGATACTTTAACTTGTTCAACACTAGGTAAACCTCCCTTCTTATTTAGCCAATGAATCTTGTAGGGCTTAGGGTGTAGGTAGGTTAGCAACTTCAAAGCTTTGACAACTCCCTATGTTTTGATGCTTTGACATTGGTACAACTCTCTTCATCAATGATCAAAGCACATAATTTGCCATTCACTCGGCAGTTGTATGGAAGAGGTTCTCCCTCTACTCATTCTCATTGAAGATGAAGGTAGTTAGAGATCGTCATACGACCAAACAATACTCAGCTTCCTTTTCTAATTAGTCATGGCATTTGGGTCTTCATGAAATTCACTCAGCAAATGATTAACATCCACCTCTTCTTCACCTTCACTAGCACTTTCCACCTCAAACTACAGTCTGTCTCCCTTGATGGTCATGATACGTTGGTTTGGACACTAACTAGCCACGTGTCCAAAACCAAAATGCTTGAAATACTTAATCTCTCAAGTCTTCCTCCCTGAGCTCTAACCTTAGTCCTCCTTGACCTCGAACCCCTTAACCTTGCTCTTACCTTAACCATCATCAAGTTTGCTCGACATCTGACCTCGGCGGTCTACCTCAGACCTATATTGAGCTCAATCATATCTAGGTTGGTTCGGCATACTAGTTTTGCTCAGTAAGCCAGGTCAACTGCTTGGCACTTAGTCGATCTGATTCCTCCTTTGCCTCTTAACCTCCTATGCTACTCAGATAGTCCCATCTAAAGTCCTAAGCCTCTATATCTCCATTATGTTACTAATTTCAATCCTTAGCCTAGAAATGAACTCTGCTATAATTAGCATCTTAGGTTCATCAACATCACATTTGATCATTAGTAACTAGAATTCTTAAACATACTCGTCCCTATTACCTTGCCTCAAGTGTTAGAGACATCGGAAAGTGTCTTGTTCGTAATGTTCAAGAATAAACCTACTCCTCAGAACTCCTCTCATCTCGTTCCATGTTCAAATTTCTCGTTGAGCTCTTTGGCACACATTTTGTAACTTCTTCCACCACATTACTACATATCTAGAAAATTCTAACACAACTACTCGAATACGAACAATGTCTTCGTAATCATAAAAGTCCACTATTGTTTCGATCTTCTCCTCTCAATCCAGGAAGTCATCAGCACTACCAAATCCATTAAAACTCAAGATTTTCACTTTAAGATGCTCAGCTCCTCTAAGAGCTCTAAGCTCACGCTCTTTAACTCCATCATACTACTCCTCCTTCGCCTCCTCCTTATACTCCTCAACTTCAAATAACTCGAGTTTCCTTCTTGCAACTCTATGCATGTCGAAGTTAAGTTGGGTTTATGTTAATAGCTTTAAGTGCTTGATTCTCACCCATCTATCTTTTCGGCTTATCTCACACTTCTCAACCTTGTTCAACAACTCTCTCTTACAACCTAATCTCTATAGCCTTTTGTACAAAAATAGCCAAATTGACCATAGTGGTAGCAAGGTCTTGTATTTGCTCATTAGTAGTCCGTAGGGTCTATTGAGTAACATGGCTACGATCATGAGCATCACTCTCAACATCATTAATCTCTCCTTGAACACTAAAATTCGATATTTCTTAATATAAACTTTAGAAGGTTTAGTACTCAACAGAAGATTCTCACACAACTTTGACAATATGACTCGTACAGCGACTTGAGAGTTTACTCTATTTTTTAAGTGGGAAACTGAGTATAACATAATACACAATAACAAGAAATACTTTAATACTAAGCTTTCGATCACAACCTCAAGCTCTAATATTAAGATTATATGATGTGACTCAGAGCTCAATGATCATTAAGGCTTACCTTAGGGAACAATAACTAGATGGGTCCTTAGATATATCAAAGAAAATAGGATGGAAAGGTTAACGAGCATAGGAGTTTCCATGAAGATGCTCGAAGGATATGACACACCAATGAACAAGACACGACTTAGCACTTTACTTAATATGACTCATAAGCCAATGCTAAGGTCTACTTGCCATTAACCTCAAGCAATTTGGCAAGATTAGATATGAGTGTAGAGGAAAATGAACTTATAAAGGGATATCTCATAAGTACAAGAATATTCATTAAGTGTAAGGTATATCATAATTGCAGCTATAGTAAAAGGACTATTTATAGTAAGTCCTTTAGGGTAGCAATATAAATAAGGAAAATTACATAAAGGATTATGAAGAACGAGATTCCTAGTACGTATGAAAAGGGTAAATATGATAAATGATGAAAAGGGATTATAGTACAAATGTTAGAAAAAGTAAGGATAGGTGATAGCCTATCAATGGGTTCATATTTGGGAATCTCGAGGAGTAGTGGTTGAGTTGTATTAAAGTTGTGGTTGCTATAGACGAGTGTTATTTGAAGTTGCTAAGGTAAATAAAGGATGCTACTGTTCGGTATGCGAAATGAGTAATGCTCGGCATGTAGTGGCCTTAGTTTTGTCACTCAATAGGTCGGCCTCAACACTTATTAGTCCTGTAGGTTAGAAGAGTAGATCTCGGTGTTCAGTGACCTCAGGCTCAACACTCGGTGAGTTAGCCTCGGCAAATGAGTGGTCAACAACTAGACAAAAATCAGAGTAGAGCAAAGTGTGTCTGAGTTGTGGCCTTAAAGAGTTTACCTATAACTCTTACTTATACAAGTGCTCATCCTTGGTAGGCTAACATGAGAGTATCCTCCTTATAAAAGATTGTAGGCCTTAAAGAGGGCGCAAGTGAGGGGTCCTGAGGTTGGTAGTCCATCAAGGTTCCCAAGCAACTAGCTAAAACTATAGCTTGACTAAAGGAACAAAAAAGAGTAAATCATTTACAGCCTAAGAGACCACGTTTGGATTCTAAGGAAAAGGATAAATAAGTTATCACTCAAAGTCGGATGGACCATTTAAGATCCTTCGGTGCTTAAATGAAAACACTTATGAGTTAGAGCTACTTGAAGGATATAGAGTATCTTCAACTTTCATCATCACTAACCTGATGCCCTATGTGCTAAAAGAAGAAAATGATTAAGATTTGCGGGCAAATCTTCAACAACCCCAAGGAACCAATGGACTGCTGACCTCCAAACACCTCACTCACACTTGTCTTCAAGGCTTACAATCCTTCGTAGGGAGGACTCTCACGATAACCTATCGAAGATGAGCTCTTATATAAGAAAAAGTTATGGGTGAACTCCTTAAGGTCTCAACTTGGATACACTCAGCTCTACTTAACCCTTGTCTAATCGCTAACCACTCAACTGCCGAGGTCGACTTGTTAAGTGCCAAGCCTAAGATTACTAAGCACTAAGCCCTACTCTCCTAACCTACGAGAATGGCAAGTGTTAAGGCTGAGCTGCTAAGTACCGAAAATGAGGTCACTACACTTCAAGCACTACTCATTCGGCCTACTAAACAGTAACATCCTTCATTTGTCTCAGTTACTCTAAGTACCACTCATCTGTAGTAGTCACAACTTCAATATAGCTTAGCTAATATGCCCCACGATTCCCAAATACAAACCCATTAACAAACTACCACTTGTCCTTACTTTTCTAATGTTTGTACTATATTCCTTTTTGTCATTTGTCATATTTACCCTTTTTTTCTTTATAGTATTTTATGTAATTTTCCTTCTTTGTATTATTGTCATAAAGGACTTCCTAAAAATAGCCCTTTTACTGTAGCTACAATCATCATATACCGTACACTTAATGAATGTTCTTGTTCTTGTGTGATATACCTCTTTGAGTTCATTTTCCTCTACACTCTTATCTAATCTTGTCAAGTAAGAAGTAGACCTTAGCATTAGCTTGTGAGTCATATCAAATAAAGTGTTAGGTTGTGTCTTGCTCATTGGTGCATCATATGCTCCGAGCAACTTCACAGAACCTACTCTTTTCATTAACCTTTCCATTCTATTTTCTTCAATATTTCAAATGATTCACTTGGTTACTATTCCTTACAGTAAGCTCTAATGATTACTAAGCTCCAAAGCACATTAGTCTAGGTATTGTCTAAGATGGCCACTCTGATGCTTAAGTTAATATTTGGTAGTTTAGAGAATAAGGATGCTTTAAGTGCAAAGAGTAAGCTAAGTGTGCCAAGTGACTAATTAGTTTACTGTTGGAAGGTAACTTGGTATTGATAAATGAGGGTTGATGGAAGTTGAGGGACCATTAGTAAATAGGTAACACGTCCACATGTTGTGGATAGTAGGGTTTTGTAGTCTAACATGGTCCTAATTCGTAGGAGGTGTTTGTTGACCTGGTCTTCAAGCTTTATCCTTTGCCTTTTAGCCATTTTAGGCTACTGTGACTGGATAGGCCGTCTAACGAGCCTTAGCTAAGGTTAACTAGGTAGATAAGGAGGCTATATATGGATAAGGACAAGCTAAACCATAGGCCTTTGGTGCTCAAGCCTAAAATATCTTATCAACACTTCCTCCCCCCCATAGACAATCTCATTACCGTTGAGGAGGAAAGGAGAGAGGAAGAATGGGTTCCTCAGGGACATGGTTGTGTTGGACCTTAAGTTCTCATGACAACATGGCAATTTGGAGAAGAAATTGCTGTGCTAGCATCCTTGGAGAAGTGGTTGATGTAGCATGACATAAGTCCATGCTAGAAAGATGCCTAATGGAGTAGTTCGAGTTGAGCATACCTTAGGTTGAGTTGGATGGGTTGATTCGAGCTACATGTTCCTTCAGTTGGGTTGAGTAAGGCGATTTCTAGTTGAACATTCCGTAGGATGAGCTAGTTGCCTAAGTACTAAGGTGGAGAATGGGAGGACCAACCTCGTTGGGCGGTAAGGAGTGTTAAGTAGAGGAGGTGATCTTATAGAGGTACTTATGCAATCAGGGCAAGCAAAACCGAGTTGGCAATGGTGGAGTTGTATCAGGTTAACTTGTCTATCTTAAATGGTAGTGCTTTTGAAGTGCCATGGTGGATGTAGAAACCAAAGGGGGCTCAATAAAGCTTCTTAAGGAAGCTAAACTTTTCAAATTCTTGCTGTGGTGTACATTTTCATAGTGCAATTAATATGACATGACAGCTGTCATGTTTGCACAGCCTTGTATGCAGTTGCAGTTGTTTTGTCATTTAAATGTGGCTGTCCAATCAAAATCATCACCACATATCTTCATCATACTGCATTGGAAGGATTGTGCTCGTACAGATCTCCCTAACTATTAATGCACTTCCTTTGATCTTAGGCCTATATATACCTCTATGAAGTGTCATTCGAACACTTTCTATACTCGTACATATTGTCTTCTAATCTATAAACACTTTGATTCTTAAGTTTTATTTCTTCTTCAACTAAAAAAGGTTTTTACTTTCTTTTCTCACACATCCCTATTAAAACATGTCCACTATCTCCAAAGAAAACACAGGTGAAACATCTTCTAATGCTTCAAAATATAGCTTAACAACTTTAGATTCTGAGGCAACTAAGAGTGATACTCCCCCTATAAGGAGGGATGAAGTTTCATTTACACTAGCATGACTAAATGAGTGATCGAAGAGGTAGTGGAGGGGCTTAATAGGGTAGAGTTGATTAAGGCCATCCCTAGAGATGTTTACCCTTATGATGACCTGCTAGAGGTCATGGATCTATTTGACAACATTAGGGTTGATAAAGGTTTGAGTGGTTGAATAAGTAAAAGTAAGCTGACTACTATAAATTATGTTTTGACTAACTTTTTTGTTGGGCAAAAGCCTAGTTTGGTGGTGTGATTGCCACAAAGAGAGGAGAAGGTGCTACTGTTGTCAAGGAGGCACTTTATAATGCACGAGAAGAGTTTAGAGTATGGGATGTACTTCCACTTTATTGAGTTTGAGAGGAAACTCTTTGATTATCATCGATATCGCCTTACAGAAATCCCTCCCAATAGGTGGAGAGTGCTAAAAGTGTTCCAAGCACTATGTGAATATCTAGTGGCACATGCTACACCCAAGCTCTCTAATTATTTCTATTTATGGAAGCACCTGAATGGATGGACATAACTACAAAACCACCTAGAGAGAAAGCTATGTAGAGGCTTAGAATCATCTGTAAAGAATTGCCAGGATGAGTTCCTTATGGTTGAGTTGCCTAAAGAGGCTAACTTTTAGATGCGATTAACTAAGTTGGTCTAAATTGGTGGTTAGAAGAAGCTTAACCCTAATGATTCCAAGACCATACAAGAGATAGAGGCCTTCATAGCTCTAAGGCATGGTGGGAAGATCAATGCTGAGGAGAAAGTTCAGAGGTACTTTACTCTTCTGATCTCCCAATCTTCCTTAGCATGAAGAAAGTTGTAATGAAGAAATAGCTAGAAGGTACAAGTCTATCTTCAACATCAATTGACTCCTCCATCATACCAATGTGGGCTTTTATGAAGTTGTCTCTCATCTGTCATCTTCTAAGGATAGGGAGTCCTCCTTGCCCATGTTGGTCATGGCAGATTTTGTAAGTACTTGAATTGATGCATGTTATACTCATGTTTGTTCTTTCTTTTCTTTTCTTTTTTTATGTAGGCAAGAGGTTGGCCATCTCTACCACCTAGCCTAAGCGGAGCATCCAAGACTTGGCTCAAGACAAAGAGTCAAGGAAGGCTGGTGACTTGAAGGGTAAGGCAACAAAGTTGAAGGCAAACATAAGGAAACTAGTAAGATAGGCTTGAGGAATGTAACCTTCATTAACAATTTGCAAAGTGATTACAAAGATTTGTACGATATGTTAATCGAAATACAACCACAAATTGTCAACATTCCAAGCACATAGGATTAGTTAGTCATCCAACCTTTCTAACTTATACGCCCCATTCCCTAAACTTTCTTTAACCTTAATCGAGCCTTCCTAATTGGGGGCCAATTTCCCTTGTTGATAGAGATCACGAACTAATCACTTGCTTCCAAGCTTAAGGACTTATCTACATGGTTCGTCAAGTTGTCTAAGGAGAGTTGAACTCAGAAGAGTGATCCTATCTCTGGTCTAACCTGCTAAATTATTCTACTCTCCATCTCATCAAGGAGACTCTTGAGGTGACCAACTTGTTACCAAACTGACCCCTTTGCAACACTAGTTTAAAGTCAAGCACCAAAGTTACCTACTATTGACCTAATACATTATTGGAGCCGAGCTGCCCAGACATGAGTTGACTAGCCGAGGCTAACTAGGCAATGGGCCATCTCCAAAACCAATTCTTCCTCAAACTGGAACATTCAAGCTGTCAAGCATCTGATCTAGACCTGATCTGCTTAGAACCTATTTAGCTTGGTAAACATCATCATTAGGACCACATAATGGATAGTTGATATGCATTCCCTTTTTCTGACATCCATACTATCCTTTTATACTTAAATATCCCCTTTTTGTCCAATTACAACTCTACCATTGTAAATTATTCCTTTTCTAGTAAGAATCTTTTTGTAATTTAAACTAACCTAAGACTTACCCTAATTGGGTTCTATAGATACTTGTGAATTGTAATAGCCACAATAGTTAATGACAATTGAATTTTAGACATGCCCTTCTTGCATGAGCTGAGTATCCTTACTTGCTCTCATTTGCTCTTATCTAATCCATTGTGAGATATATTACTGTCAAGTGCTCTCCGACCACTCTTGTGCATAATTTTAAGTGTGACTCAAGCTCATGTGAGGTGTTCATACATCATATCCACCATCGGTGCATGAAAACCATTGCTCAACCTTTGACTACTATTTAGTTTTCAGACCATCTCATGATTTGGACCCACCTTTAGTCATATCATCTTGGTATAAGAGCTTAACTACATTCAAGCAAGTCCTTATTACTTATACTCTGAGTTGTTTACTACTATTGTAACTGTTTAGAATATATTTGTGGTTGTTATGAGTGTTCGAAGTGTTTAAAGTTAAAGAAACTTTGTATTTTCTTTTTCCCTGTTTCTTACTCATAAAACAAAGTGTGTGTAATTCACTTGGTTCATTATGTGTTTAGTTGTAATAGCTATAATGTTGTGTTGTTTTGTTGTTGTTCGAAGAGAGAGGGATTTTAGGTTATATTTTAGTTTTTAATACAAAACAATGTCTAATTCTAGTGCTCAAGGAACCTTAAGACACCAAGAAAATGGCACTCAAAATGGCTAAGGTCAATAAGGACGTTTCATACCCCAGTTTACAAATGATTGACTGGATAGACTTACTAACTTGGGTGGTTAGTTTGGTGACTACCATAAATGAAGATAGACAACAGACTAAAAATAAACCTTACAAAAGATGAGCTAATGAACAACTTAAGAGAGGTAATGACTACTATGTTTAAGCTAATGACCCTATTTGTCCATATCGAGCTAGAGGAGTAGGTTGAATTGCCGGATGCCGACTAGCGTTAGAAGAAATTGAAGAGGATGATGAGGAAGTAGGTAATGAAGTGGAGGAGTATTATGAACTCGAGGAAAGTAATATCCAAGCTCCCGAGTGAAAGGGCTGAGAATGCATATCCTTAGTTTTTTTTAAAGCGGTGATGTCGAGGACTACTTAGACTAGGTAGATAAGATTGAGAAGCAATTTGAATGCCATAAGGTGCTCGATAATGCTAAGGTTAAGCTCGTTGTATGAGATTTTAATGGCTATGCCGCCTTATGGTAGAAGAATCTATATGCTATTTGAAGAAGAGAAGAAGAACGTAAAGTTAAGAATTGGGATGGAATGTAGAGAGTCATGAGGAGAAGGTTTGTTCCAAGCTATTATTTGTAGGATGCATTCAAAAGGTTACAAGAGTTGAGGTAAGGAGGATCAGGTGTAGAAGTGTATGTGAAGGAATTCTAGATGTTAATAATCTGATGTGAAATTGTTGAGCTAGAATATCAAACTGTGTCTCGATTCATTAGCAGGTTAGAGTATGAGATTGGAGACATTTTAGAGACCATGGATATTAGTTCGCTTAATGAAGCTAACTAAGCTACCTAGAGAATCAAGAGGCACCAAACAAGAAGATTCTAAGCTCCTATCAGTTGACCTGCCAATAGCTGGCCTGTTTTGAGCAAACCTATATGATTGAAACTAAGCAAAGTTGCTAAGGTTCGACCTGCTCAATCTACCCGAGCATAAGAGTAGGACATTCTAAGGAAGTTCAAGAAGGGCTAGAGCTCAAGTAGGAAGACGAGTAAGATCAAATGCTTTAAATGTCAAGGGTTTAGACACATGGTTACATAATATTTGAATAAGAAAGTAATGGTGATCAAGGGGGAGATGTCGACCATCAAGATCAATAGTACTAACAAGGAGCCTAAAGAATTTGGACAACTAGAATTGATGTACAAAGGAGTATAGTTATCACTAGGACTTATCGTAAGAGAAGAGAACTAAGTGGGTCCTTCAAAATATCGAAGAAAATAGAATGGTAAGGTTAGTAAACTAAATGTAGTAGCTAACATGAAGCTACTCGGAGGATATGACTCATCTACAAACATAACATGACTTGGCACTTCACTTAATATAACGCACAAGTTAATACCAAGGCACACCTGCCACTAATCTTGAGCTACTTGGCAAAACTAGATAAAAGTATGGAAATGGACTTGGAGAGAATGTCTCGCATGGACTAAGTATATTCAATATGTTTGTAAGAAATCATAGATGATTATGGCTACAAAGAGAAAGAACTATTTATAGTAAGTCCTTAGGGCAATATTACAAATAAAGAAAATTATAAAAAGGTATTTATGAAAGAGATTCCTTTTACATACAAAAAGGGGTAAAAAGAATAAACGACAAAAGGGGGGAAATAGTATAGTGTTAGGCGAAAAGGATAGGTGGTAGTGAGATATCGATTCTATACTAGCAATAAATGTAAGTGTCGTCATATAGAAGTAACAGAGAGAGTAAGCTGACTAGTAGGGGCCAACATATAAGGGATCTCATCACTCGTCAAGAGGGCCTTAGCACTCTGCAACTCAGCCTTGGCATAAAAGGGGCTCGAATGGTGTAAACCCTACTTTTAGCGAGCCTATGATTCGATTAAGAGTACTTCTTAAATGTTCCCAAGGATCAACTAAACAAAGAATTCAAGTTTAAATTTAAAAACAAATTTCATTTTATCAATTTGAGAGTTGATTATCGATAAAACCCGAACATGAAGAACTGTGGACTCTAAACTCACTTAAGACCTTAAACCCTAAAACAATTAAGGACTTCTAACCCTAAACGACTAATTGATAATTTAATTTGAATAATTTCATTCAATTCTAGAAAATTTCATAATTTTATAAGAATTGAATCATAATCTACAAAAAAATTTAAGAAGTAAATTCTAAAATAATTTCTTATAAAACAATTCCCTTATCTTTATGCCTAAGCCTTACATGTGAATAAGTAAACCAACTAATCACCCTAAAACTAGTGATAAGGAAATGCTTTCCTTATCACCCCTTCACTTATATTACATATGAACAAATTATCACAAGATTTCACATGTTTTACTTTAATAAAGGAGACAAGACATTTCCATGCCCAAAAGGACATCTAATTGCCGGTTCTTACATGGCTATAAGGAGGGCCATACTCATGTCTTTTATCCATCAATCGCTTTATCTTACATTCTACTATTTACCCCTTAATGCTTACATCATCAAGAGTTGCAATTGTTGACTTTTATACATGCTACAAGACAACAAAATCAAACTTCGTAAACACACTTCCACTCCATTTCCAACTGGCCACTCTTTCTCCCATTACTCTCACTTTCAATTTCATTTTCACTTCCTTTTCTCTCACTTTGAAATCAACACAAAATAGGAAACACAAAAATCCCACAAGATCTTTCACTTGCCGCCACCTTCCAAGCATCCACACTCACGGTACTTTCAACTCCACTTGTGTCTTACATTTTCCAACATTCAAATCTCCTTTTAGGATCCTTGGAACACTTCCTAAACCTTTCTCGGATAGACCACAACTCAAGTTACTAAAAAGGTGCAAGAAGGAGGAAGTAAGACAAAGAGTTTAAGTGGAAACTTAGTGCATAATTACCATATTCTTGCTTTGTGGACGAGTAAGTGTATATTGTGTTAGTAGTTTAGTATTCATGTTAGGAGACCATGATTTCTTGAGGATATAAGTATAATCATAAGTTAATGAAACATCTAAGACTACCTTAAGAAGCAAACTCATTAAACCCTTACATTAAAGTTGAAATATGAACATGTAAAGTTGGTGTTTTGTAGAGATACTTGTTTAACACTTTTAATAGAAAATTTTAAGTTGAGAAAATCTTGAAATGAGAACTTGAATGAAAGGGAAGCATACTGGATGTGAGGATTTATAAGTCATTTGGATGTTGTTTTCACTTCTATTAAGTTAAACATGCTCAAATCTAGGCTTAGGTAAAGGAAAAATCCATCACATAAAATTTTATGAGTAAACCAACTTTGTAAGACATGAACCATAATATGGGAGTTATGATAAGTATGAGATCTACTATTTTCATGCAAAGTATAAGCTAAATAATCATCTCATGGAAAGAAAGTCAAGTTAAGATTTGAATACAAGTAGTTAAAGTTTATGATCTAACACCTAAACTTAAGGAAATGACGAAGCAAGTTGAAAAACCAAGTTGGAAGCCTACACACCAAACTGACTAGATCTGGAACTTTGTTAAAAGACATTTAAAAATATAATAAAATTAAGTAAACAAAGTGAAAAGACCAACTAAGACAAGTATGATAAGCGTATTAAGCTTAAAACTTAAAACTGAGCTTAAAACTTCCAAAATGAGCCTCAAACACCAAGTTAAACGCACCTTAAGTTTCTGACCAGCAACTTAGCACAATAATGAAAGTTATTTTAAGACTGTCAAGAATTCCACAACAGACCCCCTAAGCCTAAGAAAGTGACTATCTTTGATTTAGATAAAAAAAATAAGCCCGTTTGACAACTTAAGCCCACTTAAGAACCTTAGAAGTGGTTATTAGCCTTAGGAGTGTAAATCAAAGTTATGAATCTGACCTCAAGGAGTATTTTGAGCCTAGAATGAAATCTTAAGCCTAAGCCCAAAGGTTTTCTCAAGTTACCAAAAAAGCCCATTAACCAAACAAAGCCCAAAAGCACTCCAAATCATGAGAACCGCTACTATTCTGACCTATTGGCAGATTTACATGCCTCATCTCAAAAATCTAACCTCACTCCATTAAAGTACACTTGAAAATGATGAAGATTGACTATAAGATCATAAAAATCGAATTTAAAATAAGAAATTTATGCGCAATTGAACTTTAAGTAAGAAATTGGGAAAAATACAAAAACTAATCAAGAGTATAACTTAAGGGGGTTTAGTTTGGTTTTCTAAGTTTTATTTCAAATCCTTATAGTATTATGATTGCAATGTCCAGAGGACCTAGCATTCAAAGACGACTTACCCCCAAACTACTTCGATTGACCTACACAGCAAAGTAAGTGAATTTCTACTGACTCTTTACTTAATTTGCTTATAGAATATATGCACCTAAACTTACATATATAAATTGGATGCTTGTATGTTATGGGAGATGCATGTGTGTGAGTTCATGATTGAATGCTATGGCTTGTTAATCACTTAATAATAGTAATTTCTTGCAATAATTCATACGTACGATTGTATGGAATGAAATAATCTAATCACCATAAAAAACCAGATTAATCACTCATATGATTAAGAAATTTAATGAATCATGCATTCCCCATAATTACATTCAGATGACACCGCCTACCACTTCACACAGAAGATGGGAAGGGACTCATAAGAGGAGGGCCTCCTGTACGATTTGGCACTAGCTATGTCATCATTTATATTGAGTCTCTGTCCCAAGCTGATGGGCTTACTAGACGCTGGGAGATGTCAATCGTTAGCGAGGGGTCGTATTTAGTGACTTCTGCTTAGGGCGTATGCTTATAGATTGTAGAGGCCACTACATCACTAGACTTTAGATTTTGAAAATATAATTTGTTGTTTAGGAAAGAAAGTATATTATATATGGTTTTGTTTTGACTTAAGCGTAATAATGCAAATTATATAAAACCTAAGGGCTAGAACCCGAATTTTGGTTTGGGTTAGTTAATTATCTCCAACCCCTACTACAAGGAGCGTAATTTTAATTCATATGCAGTTCTTAGGTCACTGCATGCATTGTTTAGTATACCGATTGTTCATGCATCATATACTTGTGCATCTAGTAAATTTCTACCATGTAATATTGACGAAAGTACTTATCTAACTAAACTTAAGCTTACACCCCAATAGATTTCTTTTATTACAAGGGAACCTCTCTATTCATCCAGGCCGAGGAATGCTTGAGGTAAGTCTTGTTTGGAGACGAGTTGGAGTAGTCAAAGAGCAAAAAGGAGATTTTGTAATAGTTTTTATAGATAACTATTTATCTTTGTTTTTGTTCATATTATAGATTGAAGTTTCTAATGCATTTTCCTTTACGAACTGCATTTCTTTGTAATATTCTTTTGGTGTGAAACTTAACGAGTCCATACATTTACTTGATTAATTTACATCATAGAAGTTAATTCTAATAAACTACTCTATATTACTTATCTATGGGCCTAGTGGTAACGTATAGTAGAAGGAGTTTTATGTGTCGTATGAAAGGCTTGCGATCAACAAGAGGGTTGATAATAGACCTTTGTACGGAATACAGCGATCTGCCATAACAATGATATTGTTAGGTGGTGATAGGTGCATAAAAGGGGCTCGAGTCATATAGAAGTAACAAAGATAGTAGGCTAACTAATACTGCCCTATGATGTATTACCCATGAGTGCATCCTATATTCTTCTTAGATGACCATGCATGTTTGATCAGAATGTGGTTTATGATGGAAGGAAGAACACATGTTCGCTAAAGCACGAAGGTAGGAAGGTGAAGTTAAACCCTATTACTACTAGAGAAGTTAAAAACATATAGACTCAACTAAGTCAAGCCTTAAAGAAGGAGGCTTTGGTGATGACTTAGCCAAGCTGAAAAGAGAAATGAAGCTTGAAGAGCCAACCTATTTTTTGCTCAAAAGGCTACTAGAGATGAGGAGATCAAAGGAGGAACTGCTACCTACTGAAGTGAAAACCTTATTAGATGAGTTTGCTAACCTGTTCCTAACGGAACTGCTAGAAAGTCTACTTCCCCTTCGAGGTATTGAACATGCAATTAACTTAAAGCTAAGAGTTGCACTACTGAATAAGCCTACCTATAGGTTGAACCTTGAACAGGCTGCTAAGCTATAGAGATAGGTAAATGAACTAATGAAGAGGGGGCATGTACGAGAGTCCTTAAGCCCATATGTTGTGCTGGCTCTATTAGTACTTAAGAAAGATGGGACATAGAGGATGCATATAGATAGCCAAGCAATCATGCGCATCACCATCTAGTATAGGTACCTTATACTAAGACTTGATGATATGCTTGATGAGTTGAATAGAGTTAAAGTGTTCTCCAAGATTGATATCAAATCACGATACCATCAAATTTGAATGCAAGAGGAAGATAAATGGAAGACTGCATTCAAGACTTACTACAGATTATACGAATGGCTTATGATGCCATTTGGGTTGTCAAATGTACTAAGCACATTCATGCAACTAATGAACCATGTACTCTGAAAACTAATACAAAAATTTGTAGTAGTATATTTTGATGATATTCTAGTCTATAATCATGATTTAGAGACTCACCAAGAGCATCTCCAAGCTATTTTCTTAACACTAATCTAAAGAAATGTGAATTCTACCGACCTGAGGTAATCTTTCTGGGGTTTGTTGTGAATGGTAGTGGCATACTGAATGGCCTATGTCAACCAGTTCAACCGACGTACAAAGCTTCTACGGTCTAGCATCATTCTATTGCCGATTTATAAGGAACTTTAGTAAAATTGGAGCCTCACTCACCGAGCTATCAAAGAAGAATGTTGAGTTCAAGTGAGGAGAGAAGAAACAGAGGAGTTTTGAAGAAGCAAAGGAGATGCTGACTACAGCCTCCATCTTAGCTTTGCCAAACTTTGACAAAGTGTTTGAAGTAGAGTGTGATGCATCCAAATTAACCATAGGTGTTGTATTGATGCAGGAAGGCCAACTAATTGCCTACTTCAGTGAAAAGCTTCGGAGAGACACACTTAATTATTCTATTTATAATAAGGAGTTTTACTCCTTGATCTGAGCTCTAGCTATATGGCAATGTTATTTACTAGCTAGAAAATTTATGATCTACACTAATCATGAATCTTTGAGATATCTGATGAGCCAGCTTAAGTTGTCTCAAAGATTAGCCAAGTGGGTTGAGTTTATGGAGGAATTTTCTTATGTCGTGAAGTACAAGAACAGAAAGAATAATGTAGTACTTGACGCCTTATTGAGACAACATTTCCTCTTGATCAAATTGTTAACCTAATCATTGGGATTTTTTATAATTAAGAAATTATATGCTGAGGATTCGCATTTTTGTCTAATCTATACCAAGTGTGAAGAAGGCTAAACACTTGATGACTTTCACAGGGAGGATGGATACTTATTTAGGAAGAGGAGATTATGTATCTTGACTTGTTCCATAAGAGAGCTGTTAGTACGTGAGGCCCATGGTAGAGAGTTATCTGGACATTTTGGTAAGCACTGAACTCACAAGGTATTATTCTCAAGATTCTTTTGGCTAAAGATGATGGATGATGTCTAAGTTATGTTAGAAAGGTGTGCTACTTGTAGAAAGGCAACAAGTTGAGCTAAGTAGGGACAATATTTACCATTGTCAATCCCAACCAAACCATGGTCTAAGCTGAGCATGGACTTCATGTTAAGGTTACCGAGAACGTCCTGAGGGAAAGACTCCATTATGGTTGTCGTGGACCAATTCAATAAAATGGCACACTTCGTACTCTGTTCTAAAACTAACTACGCTTTTGCTATCTCTTTTCCTTTCTTGTAGGAGGTTGTCAAACTTCATGGAGTCTTGAGGACCATTGTTTCGAACCAAGACCCAAAGTTCATTAGCTACTTCTAGAAAACATTATGGAGATAAATGGGAACCAAACAATTATACAACACGTCTTGTCATCTACAATCAGACGAACAAACCAAGGTTATTAATAGGACAATGGGAACTTTACTCTAGGTTGTTGTTGGTTAGAACATGGCCAATTGGGATCTATTGCTACTAATAATTGAGTTCGCCTACAATAGGATCGCTTATAGTGTCACGAACATGTCACCATTTAAGGTTGCATATGGGTTCAATCCTGAGATCCCATTAGACCAAACGCCCCTTTTGAGACAAGAAGATGATCAATTAGTCGTAGGAAGATTCAATGCCATTAGAGCAATGTACTAGAAGGTCGTAAAGCATCTAAGCTGAGCAACTACAAAGCTTGAGAGACGAGGCCAATGTACGAGAAGTAATGCACTATTAGATCTACCTCAATAAGGAACGATTCCTAAGTTTGAGGAAGAGCAAGTTATCTCCTAAGGCCGATGGACTGTTTAAAGTGCTTGAAAAGATCAACTATAATGCCTATAGGATTGAATTACCTAAAGGCTATGAGGTCTCAAACTCCTTCAACGTTGTTGACCTCCATTCGTATGTTCCCTAAGAAGATTAACAAGTAGCCAAGATAGATTTGATCCCAAATCTCAAATATCCTAAAGGGGATGATGAGGATTATGGACTAATCACTTACTCCCTAGCCTGAGGACTCCCCTACATGGTTCATTGAGCTATCCAAGGAGCGCTGAACTCAAAAAAGCAATCCTATTTCCAGTTGAACCTACTGAATTAGTCTACCCTCTACCTCATCAAAGAGACTCTTAAGGTGACCAACATATCACCAAGTCGACCCCTTTGCAACACCAATCTAAAGTCAAACATCAAACTTGCCTGCTGCCAACCTAATACATTACTAAGGCCAAGTTGTTCAAACCCAAGTTGACTAGCCAAGGCTGACTAGGTAATGGGCCATCTCTAGAACCAACCCTTCCTCAATATAGGACATCTGAGCGGCTGAGCATTCGACCCTAACCTGATCTGCTCAAAACCTATTCTACTTGGCAAATAGCACCATTGGGACCACGAAATGGACAATTGACATGTGCCCCCTTTTTTAACATCTGTACAATCCTTTTGTACCTAAACATCCCCTTTTTGTCCGATTACAACTCTACTCTTGTAAATTATTCCTTTTTCCTTTTCTAGTAGGAATCTTTTTTTAATTTAAACTAACCTAAGACTTACCTTAATTAAGTCTTATAAATTCTTGTAAATTGTTAGAGCTACAATAGTTAATGACAATTGAATTTAAGACATTCCCTTCTTACATGAGCTAAGTATCCTTACTTGCTCTCATTTGCTGTTATCTGATTTATTGTGAGCATGGATTAGTGGTGAGTACTTATACTTATATGTAATATCGAGTGCGACCCAAGCTTGTGTGAGACATTAGTGCATCATGTCTACCGTCAGTACACTAGAACCCTTACTCAACCTTCGATTACCATTTAGTTTTCGGACCATCTTAGGATTTAGACCTACCTTTGGTTCTTATGATATTGGACGTCATGTGTTCCCTTCCTAATGATTTGTATCAATTGTCATTCACATGAGCCAATAACTTGGAGCTTTCGACAAACATGGTCTCTCACCTTAAACTTCTTATATCAAACCTTCTTGTTATAGTATTTGGCTACTCAATGCTAATAGGTAGCCATCTGAACTGCTGCGAGGTCTTTGATCTCTTCAATAATATCCACATTAGCCTACGGGAGGGATACATTTGTGATGGCATTGAAGGACTAAGTTTGAATGTTGAGAAGCTCCAACTCAATGAAGAAGACTACTTTCGAGCCGAAGGCTAAGCAAAATGGGGTTATGCCTTTGGAACTGCTATGGGTGGTATTATATCCTTATAAAATAATGGGCAGTTCATCTACCCATTTGCCCTAAGCATAGTCAAACCTCTACTTAAAGCACTCAAGGATGATCCGATTGGTAGCCTCCGCCTAGCCATTGGACTAAGGGTGCATGATGGAGGTAAAGTAGGGTCTAAAGTGATGTTTAGCATAGAATTCCCTAAATTTGGGGTTGTCGAATTGTCATCCATTATCTAGGATAAGGGTATAGGGAACCCCTAACCTAGAGAAGATGTTATTCCACACTAAGGACTCTATGCTCCTCTCTGTTATTTTGGCGCTAGCTTCGGTCTTAACCCACTTGGTAAAGTAGTCGATGGCTACAATGATGAATTATCATCCACTTAAGGCCTTTAGGAAAGTGCTAAGGATATCAATGCCCCATCAAGCAAAGGGCTAAGGGCTTGTTAGGAATTATAGGTTAGAGCTGGTGGCTTGAGTGATTGGAGCATGCTTTTGGCACTAAGGACACCTCTAGGTTACCACTTTTGCATCCTACCTCATAGTAAGCTAGTAATATTTGAGCCAAAGAGCTTACGATTAGATATGGTTGCTATACACTCCAAAGTATAGCCCTTCCATGATGTGTAGCCCTTTGTCAACTCAAAGACAATTAAGCAAGTGAAGGTTGACTCCCCTTGGGTACAGGACGTTATCAATCATAGTGTAGTTGATGGCATAGTACCTTAGTTTCTTTGCCTCCTTCCTATCATCTAGCAACGTGTCGTAGTTAAAATAACTTCAAATAGAGTCCATCCAACTTGGCTCTATTGGTGTTGCTCTAAGCTCAAGGACCTCAACTTTGCCAAGAATGATGCTCTCTTCTCAAGTTGATACTCAATGAATATTTTCCTATCTTTCACCTCGAGCTTTTATATTCCTGTAAAGGTGAGCTTGGATAGCCAATCAACTGTCCAATTCTTGACTCAAGGAATTTTTGTGATATTTTAAGAGGAGAACTTAGCCAAAAGAGTCTTCACCTTATCCAAGTATTTTGCTATAGTGTCATCCTTGGCTTCATATTCACCTTGGACTTGTTGGACCACAAGCATAGAGTCCAAGAAGACCTCAAGGTGTTCTGCACCAATCTCCTTATACAACTTGAGATTAGTGATCAAGGCCTCATACTCGGATTCATTGTTTCTTGTATCAAACCTGAATTTGAGGGCATAGTAGATAGTGGTCCTATAGGGTCTATTAAGCACAAACCAGCACCTCCTCCTTCAGAGGTGGATGAGCCATCAACGAGGACATTTTAGATTTGTCATCTCCAAGTGTTGCTTCCTCCTCTCCTACGTACGCCACAATGAAGTTGACCAATACTTATGCTCTATAGGCTACTCATGGTTGGTATTGAATGTCATACACACTTAGCTCCAGTATGTACTTAACCATTTGACTAGATGCGTCTAGTTTTTGCAACAATGTGCAAAGTAACTAGTCTATCAACACAATGATATAGTGTGCTTGTAAGTAAGGTTTAAGCTGAAGTATAGAAATAACAACAACCAAGGCAAACTAGAATACTTAACCTTAGGCCCTTAGATGATGTGGCTAATGTCATACATGGGCTTACGCTCTCTTCTTTTTGCCTTAATCAGCACGGACGGAAGTGCCCTATCACTAACAATTAGGTATAAATAGAGGTCCTCTCCTAAGATGGGCTTAAAGAGGACTAGTAGCTACTCGAAGAAGTCCTATAGCTCTTTGAAGGTTACTTCACATTAGGGAGTCCATTCAAAACCCTTAGGGCTCTTAAGGATTTTGAAGAACTTTACACATCTATCCATACTCCTAAAGACGAACCTACTCGGCATGATAATCATGTCGGTGAGCTTTTGGACTTCCTTAACCGAGGAGGGGGGCTTCATATCTTTAATGGCCGTAATCTTCTCTAGATTTGCCTCAATTCTATGTTGGTGACCATGAAGCTCAAGAACTTGCCAAAGCTAACCCCTAAAAACACACTTTTTGGGGGTTCAACTTGATATCATACTTCTTCATCTGATTGAAGACTTCCTACAAGTCTTTGATATGGTTATTGAGTTGCTTACATTTGATGATCATATCATCTACTTACACCTCTATGTTACGCTCAAGCTGGAGCTTAAATAAGGTGGTCACCATCCACTGATACGTCATCTCGGCATTTTTGAAGCCAAAAGGCATGATTACATAACAATAGATGCTAAAGTCAATAATGAAGGAGGTGTAGACTTCTCTTGTGGACCTCTTTCGAGAGTGAAGACACCATCAACTCAGCATCCTTCACATAAAGCTCCCTAAAGAGCTTCTGATCACATCTATAAACTCCTACCCTAATGGGGGTTAGGAATTTATCCTTCAATTGGAAGGATGACGTGATGACTCTAAACTTGTTTAGGCTCAATCATCCTAACAAAGTTTTATAGGGGAATGGGCAGTTAACCATCACAAACTCTACTAGTCATCAAGAGACATTTCAATCATTACTGAGCTCCATGTTTTGGTTAATGATGCCTGTATCTCAGACTATTCTCCCATTGAAGCTAATCAAGTCATGGTGGTATGGCTTCATCTTCACCGACAACTTCCTCCTCATTTGGTCATAGGGGTGCTTTAAGATGATGTCAATGGAGCTGCTAGTATCCACTATGATCTTAAGGACCTTGAAATCAACAATTCTTGCTCTGATCACAAGGGCATCTTGGTAAGGGTTGTCAACTCCCTCGAAGTCCTCATCGAAGAAAGAGATTAAGGTATCTCTCTTCTATCTCTTCTACCTTACAGCCAGCACCTCAAATGGGGTGTTAGCCAAGATGCTACATCTCGGTCGACTCCCTAGGTGTGCCCCCCAAATAATAATGTTGACAATACCATTGGCCTAGTTATTGCAATGATTGTCATTAAGCTCTTTTAGGGCATCCTCAATCCGTTGCCTCTAAGGTGCCTTGTCTTAGTAGTCATTGGCATTATTGGCATGATTAAGGTTAGCTACATACTTAAGGAAGTAGTCCTACTGAATGGCATACTTTATTACATTTTTCAATTAGAAGCATTCCTCTATAGCATAGACATGATCTATGTCGAGTGTAGATTAGTGAAGGTAGTGGGCTTTGCTTAACTCAATGCTTCTTACTACTAGAGCCCTCCCCATCATCTCAATTTGGTACTTTGCCACTAAGACAGTCCTTAATGGACACTTTCTCCTTATCTTTCTTTCCACCTAACCTTTCTCAGTTAACCTTACATCTAGTGCGAATATTGTCCTCCTAGTCTATGTATTTCTAGGCCTTATTCCAAACTTTGGCCAAGGTCTTAGGCTTGCTCTTCATGACCAACTGGAAGAAATCCTTAGAAAGTCTAATGCTGAGCTGAGCAGCATAGATAGCAACTCCCTCATTAAGTTAAGGGATTTTGATTATGGCGTTATTGAACCATGCTACATATTTTAGTAATGTCTCCCCTTCTCTCTATCTAATCTGGTATAAGGATGAAGTATTCTTGGATGGGGGCTTGCTAACCTTAAAGTAGAGACTGAACTCGTTGAAGGAGTTAATAAAGTTCTTGAGTATGTGGTTAAACCACATCTAAGCTGCCTTCCTTAGAGTGCTTGGGGAGGCCTTCCACATAATGGCATCCCTATGACCATGAAGGTTCATGAGGGTACGGAAATAGAAGAGGTGATTATCAGGATCACCAATACTGTCGTACTAGTCTAAGGTAAGAAGTTTACTGTTGTGAGGAAGGACCTCATCCTGAACACCCTTGGTGAAGGGGGTTTTGTTGCTGATAACTGGGCTAATGCTATCCATTGCTTTGCTCTCCTACTTCTTGAAGAGCCTCTTCACCATTTCACCGAGCTCATTCAAGTCGGCATTGTTTGTTAGATAAGCTTCGTATGTTGTGCAGTGTGCCAACCCCCCGTAAGATTCAGCCACTTGCTTATTACTAGTAAGGATGTGGTTGCAATTAATCATGGACTATACTTGTTGCTCCTACACTAAAGGATTAAGTAATTGAGCCCTACCATTTTGCTATTGGTGGTGGTGGTGGTTGTTCTAACCATCATAGGCAGTCAAAGCTTCGGGCACGTGAGTATGCCTGCTTCATCTTTCAACTTCATCAAGCTCAGCTTGGAGCTCTCTATTGTAAGTAGCAAACTCCTCCAACAACTGCTCTAGGCAAGCAAGACATTGGTCAGGGGTTTCTGGGTGCTGATTGTTCTAAGGCCTATTGTTTGGTAGTTAACTATTTGGATCCACAACATGAGGCATAGTGGATATAGGAAATAAGGAAAGTGTTTGGAGAGTGTTTAGCGTATTTAGGTACTAGATGAGTTTGTTTCCTACAAACGGCACCAAATATTGTCTATAAGATTCTACCAATAGAGTATTGATGGAATTAAGCTTTACACTTAATTGTATAGGTTACAAAAGACAACACCATAAGGGGCACCATGTATTACCTAGCGTAGCCATTCTAATACTTGTTAGTATTTAAAAGTTAAGAGAATAAGGATGCTTTGAGTGTAAAGAGTTAACTAAGTACGCAAAGTGACTAAGTAGTTTACCATTAGGAGTGACTTGGTATTTATAAAGAAGGGTTGCTAGAAGTTGAGGGACTATTAGTGGACAGGCAGTACATTCGCACAGTTGTGGATGCTAAGGTTGTGTAATCTAACGTGGTCTTAATTCATGAGAGGTGGTTGTTGGCTTAGTCTTTAAACCTTATCCTCTATCTTCTAGCCATTGTAGGTTGTTGTGATTGGATAGGCCATTTAACAAGCCTAGATCGAGGTCGGCCAAGTGGATAGGGAGGTTAGATTCAGAGAAAGACAAGCTAGATCATGAATCAAGGCAAGTCGGCATGGGCTTAAGGGGTTCAAGCCAAAAATATTCTATGTACAAGCTCCAATTGATAGATGGACTTTATAGCCAAATTGAGTTCAAACTATTAAGTGTTTTGTTTGATTAGCCTATAAGTCTAATGAAACTTGAGTTGGCTCTAAATTTAACTTGAGCTTATTTGATTCAAGCTGATTTTTGCTTCAATATTCTAGGTATACCAAAAAAATTAAAAAGGAAAAAAGAAAAAGACTTTTCTCTGTAACTTATCGCTCGTGCATGGAGCATTTTCATCAACGAGTTGATCCACTTGTGTAACTAAAAGTATCAGAAGAGAATCTTGCGGTTCCTCGTGATATATATATTTTGATAGAAACATTAAAGCAATCAACATGGAGAATCTCATCTTCACCAAGTTGAAACGTACGAATACTTTATTCCTCTTTCTTATCTTTCCATTCCCGTTATCTAATCTTATATTATGCAACTTGTCCAAGTTTTTAATTACAATTATCACTAATGTCTAAAAAAGTTGACGTCGATCAACGTTCTTTAGATGGTCATCTACAGGAACCACGAGAACAAAGCAAAATATAAATATTCGCCAGCGGATAATATTAATAGTTAATGTTACACTGTCCCATAAACATTAAGTATGAGAAGATTGGTGAAGCAGGACATAAAAAAATTTTGAGCATCTCTCTTTTCAGATCAAATATGGATTCCTTCTATGTCATGGGAAACAAAAGGACAGAATAGGCCTTCCCCACTTTTGAACTTTGATGCATGAACAAGAAAAATATGGGATTTGGATTTATCTCCATTTACATGCTTAGAGTTTCAACCAGTTTGCCCCTTTTGATACTCCAACATGTAACCGTTGATCGAGATAATACGGAACAAAGTATTATTCTAAAGATAATAGAAGACAGTTATATATATATATAGAGAGAGAGAGAGACAGAGAGAGAGACCATGAAAATTAAAAGAATCGATTTTGTTTTGTCCTATATTGCATGAGGCTTTTTCCTCAGTCTAGTGGTATTCGTAAGAAAGCACTATATGTGTCAGTGAAGGCCTTTTCTCGTCAGAGTGAATGATGCGGTCTATTTGGAAAATTGCCAGCTTCGGTGGTTCATTAGTTTAGCATAGTTTCATCCTTATGATAAGATGGAATTGAGTTGGCTCAAACCTAAACATACCCATGCAAAAATAAGCTGTAGCATGATAGCCCATAGATTTCAAGCCCACCATAATCTAGATTTATTATTAATTGAGAACAAACTTGAAGGTGAATGAACGTGGCTCGGTGAACATTGTATAGATGGACGAATTTGGGTAGGGGATGCATCCACCATTGCAAAAGAAATAAGGTTCATTAGAATCAAGAAGAACGATATAAGTTGATCGAAATCCACTTTCGAATTTGACGATCAAATGCTTTGTCCCCATTTGCATTTATACTTATGTTTGAATACTTATATTAGAAGAGGAAAAGGTGCAGATAGCAGTACTGAACCTATACAGAATGGTAGCCTTTGATAAGCAAACCTAAAATAATCAAAGGTGACATGAAGTAAAAGTAAAAGCAGAATTTAAGAAAATGTAGAAGCAAAACAATGAAAAAAGCCTTCCTCCTAGAAAATTTACCTATAAACATGTGCTCTTGAAACTATTTTTGATACATAAAAGAAATCATGAAGTGAAAGAAGATGGTTACACATTATACCAAAGGAATCAAACAAAGCATTGTAGATGCTCTAAGTTTATAGCCTTATAGATAGTTTACACACAAGATTGCAAATCAGATAACAAGGTAGAAAAGCATCAAAATAAAAGCCATCACACAAATCCTTTATAAAATAGGTATCTTCGAGTTTAGGGCATTTATCTTCACTGCCTGAAAACTCCATTATTGACAAGGTCAATTAAAGATTGAAATGATGCTCTTAGAAAATGAGAAAATTATAAAGTACTTCATATACCAAGAATTTGGCACATTGCAGCTAAATGGTGCATTTGAGAACTATTATTATCAAAGAAGTTCTAAAAGATGAAGAAGAAACTATTAGGACTCTTATGAAGATTATTTATTGAAGAAGTAGACATGAGATGAGTCACTTGTGATTTGCAAAGCACTCATTACCAATACAATACATTGGAGAGGAGTAACAAGAGAAGATTTTCTTAAGAGAAGAATGCCCATCATCATCACCATAAACTTCCGTATATAGGTAAATAAAGAAAGCAACATTAAGATAACAAAGTGATTCTCATCAAGGTAAAACATCTACTGGAAAAAAATTTCAAGGATAATATCTAAGTGTAATTTAGTGTACATGGATGCTTGTCATTTATCACTTAAGAGGCCATGCCAATTGATTGTATGGTAATTTATGATGGATTCAAGAATAAGACTTATTATCCATGAATAAAATTAAATTACATTAACATCAATGTCTCCTACCACCTTTATTCGTGCTTGAAAAGATGAAGGAAATAAGTATAACAAACTTATCGATAAGGACAAGAGGACGAGTATACTAATGCATATAAAATACACTTATGCCTTGCTCCTAATAGAACAGAAACCATTGATGAAGGAACTATTCATCCTCTTGTAACATCCTCATTAGCAGAACATAACTATGTCTTTGTAAAAGAGATGCAAATGAGTTTGTCCCTTCTAAGAGATGTAAAACTAAATGCCTCGATCCTTGATGCTTCACTTCCTAATAAGCCCTCTTATTGATGGAATCTAAAGAAAGCCTAAGAATTGTAACATTGAGCAAATGCAATTGTGGCAAAGGCTAAGTGTTGCAAGGTCTTAGTTTATTTTGTTCAAACTATTCATATGACTAAAAAATAGATCATGAACAATGCATATTATGTATGGGTAGCTTTACCATGAATAAGATCATTGTCAAGTACTAATGTCCTATTTCTAGGTTTGATGATGTGCTAAGTATGAGCCTTTATTAAAGTCAACCTTTGAAGTTGGTACAACCAATTCATAACTTAAACAAAGGAATGAATGGAAAAATGCCTTCAAAACCAAAGAATTATATGAATGGCTCATATGCCTTCTTACTTGTTTAGTATACCAAGTTTCTTCATGGGGTTAACATACTATTCTCTTTCTATCTATTGATATCATCATAGCATACAACAAATATAGCTTATACTAAAGCTAAAATTAGATCGTGCATGTTTAGTTTGTCTATCAATTATTAGAGAAGTTGTAACATCTTTATGGAAATGTTGAAAAGCATTGATCTAATAGCTATAGTATGGCTTTTATAAGTACATAATACTAACTAAAAAATCAAATTGGATAGAAAAAACATGGAAGCTATACGAAGTTAGCCAGCATCTTGATCCATTACAATATTTGAATTTTTCATGGATTATCTCACTCCATCAAAGCTCAAGAAATTCATCACCATTATCACTCCTCTAATCAAGTTCTTAAAAGGAGCAAACAAATTCTAGATCCTAATAGTGGAACAAAACTTTAAGCCTTGTCAAAATGAAGTTGTATGAAACACTTGTTCTTGGTTATCTTTTAGATTTTTCTAAAGTATTTGAAGTTTAATTTAGTGCCTAAGGAGTCAAAATGGAGGGATCTTCAAGTATTCAATGAGAAATTTACTAGGTTATTATCGTTCTATTCAACCTAAGATGAGGAATATTAAGCAAGCATTTAGTCTTTAGAGCATTAGAATCAAAATCTCTTACAAGAGGAGTTCATTCTACATGTAAATCATAAAATTCTGAAGTCCAATAAGGAATAATGTATGCTAAATAGAAGGCAATATGATATAAAGTGTTTGGCCTCACTCAATTAGTCAATGCATAGTCTCAAACTCTTAACCCGATTCTTCTAGAATAGAACAAAAGCCTTGTTTAGTGCTTTAAAAGGTTGAATAAAACTTGCCTCTAACAACTCATCCAATTACTTCCTCAATTCCATAAGCTCTAGAGGTAACATTTTATATAGAGTCTCAACAATAAGTTTAGCTCCTGGAATAAGCTAAATCTCGTGATGTATGAAGCTTCTTAGGAGCTTATTTGGCATCATAGAACTAAACTCCTTTAGGACACTCTAGATTACCCCTAAAATCTCTATCTATCCTCCCTTTCCATCCTCTTTAAGAAAAGCAAAGAAAGTAATCTCCTAATGTTAGAGCCCTTTCTTTAATTGAAGTGCCAAATGCATCTTGGCCCCAATGTTCTTCCCCTCCCTATTGTTGTTTCCTACCTTCTTCTTGTAAATGAACAAACAATATAACTTATTACCCATAAAAAATAAGCAATATACTGCTTACATGGAAGTAACTCTAGCATGTCTCAAGAAATCTATCCCTAAAACTATACTGAAATCATTCGAGTTGATAGTTGTAAAGTCGAGATCACTTTAATCTCTAACCTTCATCTTCACACCTCTCACAACCACTTGAATTAGTCTAGCATTAGAGTTAATAGCATTGACATTGTTAGTGTCTTTTGCAAAAATTAGTCCCAATCTTTTCGCTTCAGGCACATCGATGAAGTTATGTATGGCTTTTGAGTTGATCATAGCACAAGTACTCTAACCAATGAAGTTCGATTAGACATACATCAACTCATTATCTATCTTGGGCTTGCTTCACACTAATGAACTCTTTTCAATAGTCAACAACATATGTAAGGCTCTTATCTTAGGTTTTTCCTCACATCCACCCTTTGATGCTTCCCCTTGACCTACATTCTCTACATTTTAAGCCATGGCAGTAAGTGTAGCTTGGTACAGACAATATGCCACCTTATATGGTTCATTACATAAAAAACATGAAAATGTAGGCTTCCTACCTCTATTGGTTACCCCACTCTTTGTAGATTGGTGAGTTTCATAAGGCTTCTACTAACCACCTCTAATAGGAATCAAGGACCAATATACAATCCCAAGCTCGTAGGCTTACCAATATGGTTCGATGAGCTCTTTAACAATAGTAGATAAAGAGGCTAAATTCCTGCATATTGACCTACTCAATTTCCTAAGCTCTTATTAACAATTTATTATCTCTTATGTAAAGGAGCCTAGAACTGATCTTAAGCTAACATATAGCTAAAGCAATAGAGTGCCGACCTATCTTGCCCTGAATAAAACAAAATGGACAACTTGGCTTACTATCACAATAGCTTGACCATCTTAACTTTGGGTTTACTGATAAGCATGTTAACTTTGAATCTATTCCATGGCTACTCAACCTTGGCACAGAGTTGATTCCTTGCATTAACAACCACCTGATTGAAGCATGCCATATGTTCCTTGTTAGAATGCAAGCTGTACGAAAAGCATTGTAGGCATACCACTAAAATCTTTGCCTATTTTACCCCTATGACCTATATAAAGTTATTTTTAGTAAATCATCCTTTCATGTAAATTTGGTAAACCTAGGAGGTTACCTTAATTGGCAAATATAGAAGGTATCATTTGTACCCAGCCAGAATTAATTAGTGAATATTCAACTATTTTTGCTTCTTATCTTATCTTATGCTTGCGTTAGTTAGCCTTAGCTACCAAGTTCAAGTTACTCTTATCTATTCCCTTGAGCAAAGGAATTGTGGCAAGTAACCTTATGAAAATCTTATACATAATATCAAGCTATCCTTAACTTCATGTGAGGCACTTACTATGTCATATCCGAGTGTTTGTGCACAAAACCTAGCTCAACATCAACTTCCATTAACTTTTCTAACCATCTTAAAGCTAGGACCCATCCTTGGTTTGTGAGATAAGCTCTTGTGTGTTTACCCATGTCAAGACCTCTATCATCTTGGTATCAAAACTTTGGCAATGTAGATTATAATTCTAGAAACACATAAAAGTAAGTCTCTTTCTATTTCATAAATTCTTTGTAGTTTTAAAAGGTCGTAAGATAATAGATTCAATAGTTATTTCATATTGTATGAGTATATATAATATAATTGGATGTAAAGATTAGACAATCAAGTACTCTTATGTCTACTAACTTGCAAGGTAGTCAAAGTGTACTGAGTACACATAATATGATAGAGTCAATGTCAATTTGATTAAGCTCTATTTAGGGTCATTACAATAATTGCAAACATACACACACATACATATATATATATATATATATATATGTTCTATCAAATTTTCCTTCTCTTTGTACAAATACTTCTTTCTTTTTCACACATCAAGTGTGACACATACTAAATTCTTAATAGTAATTATTTCAATCAAAGTAACAAATAAAGTGTATTCCTATACATGTTATTGCTAAAACTGCAAGCATATGTGAAATCCTATATGGCAACCAATATGTAAATATAGCAAAAGTGAATAAATAAATATAAAAAAAAAATACAAGGTTTCTATGCTTGCTATCCATAAAGAATTCTAAAATTCTTCATCTACCAAATACTTAAACTACATCAAGGTTGTTCTCCTTAAAACATGGCTAATTCAAACAATAAAACTTTAATACCTCAAATTGTTGTGCTATATACTTTTTTTAAAAATTTTTTTCTTATTTCCATGTCCTTTAATTGCAATATTTTTTTCATCTCTTGCTTTCTCTTTTCCATATGTTGTTCATGTCTTATCACACACTATATATATGACATGTGATAGCTCAAAAGTGAAATGTACGGCAATAATGCCAAGCTATCTCAAAAGAAAAGGGTAGTGTAATATTTAATTACAAATTAAGATGGAGTACTAAGATGATGTATAACAGTTGTAATTTAAAAAAAAAAATAGGAAAACAAAAAAAAGTTAAAAAAAAAGCAATTTGTGAATATACCATCATATTTCAAAGTAAATAAAATGAAAATGGAGCAACATAAATATATCAAAACTAACGGATACAGCATTTGAGATGTATGTGTGAAAATTTAATTAAATGGTATAATCAAATTTAAATTATAAAATAATTATTATTGAACAATATAGACAATTATACTCATTAATAAGTATTGATGAATTAATACCAAAAATATTGATAAGTACCAATGAATTACCAAAAAGATTGATTAAAAAAGAGTAAAAGAAAAAATATTGATAGCCTAAGTTAAGATTTAAAGCTAGAAAGTGATAACAATTAATAAATATGGAATTTGATATATGATTTTTTTCGTTTTAATATTTCTACATAAATTCTAATATATGTGGAAATTCATCTTTTAGTGGAAGGTGAACTTTTAAAATCTGAAATGTGTTACCTAATTTGCAATAGAAATTAATGTAGAAGATAAGAGATCATGGGGAGAGATTAATATGGGATGCGTGTAGTTAGTTGATGAAATTGAGAGGGATTAATGCAAGAGAAAGAAGATAATGTAAAGAGAAAAAAAGATGTTGTGAGAAAGTAGAAATTAAGTGAATTGATTCCTATGATAAGATATTTATAGTTTTAATAAGTTATTTTAGTATTGGTACTTTTGTTGAATGATATTATATTAAGGCTAAATAGGTAATTTTTAGGGATGGCGGTTACACAAAACTCTAAGCTTAAATAATATAGACATGGAATCCATTTAAACTCGTTATCTAATCACTTAGGCATAGTTAGAAACAATCAATAGAAACCAATGTTATAAAACTCGATCCGAGTAATTGACCAAAACATATGAGAGTCAAAAGTTAAAGAAGTGGAACTGGGTTCAACTATGATTCAATCGGGCTTGAACCAAGGTTAGACCAGATCATATTTATCATTAAGTTAGGTTGAATCAAATTGATCTGTAAAAGTTAACTCTAGTTTAACAACATTGGTAGAAATTATTACCAAAAGGAAAAAGATAGTCATTATAGCAACTATCATTCTCAATATATCTTATGAAAATAACGAGATAATCTTAATGTGAATCTCAATTGAAGAAAACAGAATTTTTGTTTCCCTTTTCAATGGAAAAAAGGAAAGCTGAACAAATGAATGCAGTCTTGTTTTGATTATCGTATTTGCAATTTGAAAGAATTAAGGGTTTAACAAGAAAGTAGAAGAGTAGGTTTGAAAGAATAAAAAATAATGGAAAATGGAATGTAGATATTTCTCAATATGTTTATCTTTTTATAGACAGTTGAATACTAAATTAAGTACAAATTAATGTAATTATAATAATTGATAATAATAAGAATAATGCCACCATAATACTAATACAAAAAAGGATGGAATAATACATTTAATATAAATTTATGTAATTATGGATGTTCATCAATGATAAATAAAATGATGCAATACATAAAAGAAAGAACTTTCGAAACTATATATTATAATATAATATGATTGTCTCTTTTATTTTTATAAGATGGCTCTTGCAAGCAATTTAAGATCTATACTTTCAATTAGACATAATCTGATTTTTATCTATCAACTTGCAATACACTAGATGACATCCAATTAGGTCCATGTTCGTTGTATCTTCTAATTTCTCATGCAACTTCTTATGAGTTTCATTTCTTACACAACTAATTAAATTTCTAAGGGTCGATATTATATATGTCATTTAATACTTACTTTATGTTTTATTATGCAATGGATCTCAAGTATATTTCTTATGCAATTCATCAATAGGAACCATTAATAATTACTATTTTGTTTAAAGTATACTACAATATGATAAGCAAATCAAACTATTTGGAATAAGCAACATAATGCACTTTTTTCTTGGCTCTAACCTTCTTCTAAGCTACTTTTTCTTTTAATAATTAAACAATAGGTGATTAGTGAACCTTAGATACAAATTATAGAACATAAGAGCCCTTTGGAGATTTAGTACCCTAACATTCACAACAAGTGATAAAATACAAATTATAGAACATAAGAGCCCTTCGAAGATTTACATACCCTTACATTCACAACAAGTGATAAGTCTAATATAAGTGTAGGTATTACATCAAAAGGAAGAACACTACTTCTTGTCTTAGCTACTAGTAAATGCACAATTGCATTAGCTTTCTTGTAAACAAAAGACAAAGAGATGACTTTAAATAGCACAAACTTTCCTTACATGCATAAACATGTAAAAATTTGTTAATGCATTTATGGTATAATCTCATGAGTTTTATTGCAGCTTAAGATCCAAGTTAATGTTAATTGTTATGAACCCCATTCACTTGTAAAAATAAGGACCTTAGAAAGTCCCTATAATTATGCGTTAAGAATATCCACACTTCTTATTCTGTTTGAGAAACCAATTATTCATTGCCCCTTATCTTCTTAACTACTCCAACTGTAGTGTATACAAAGGTGATTAACCAAGAACGATTTTGGAGTTGAGGTCAAATTCCAATGTTAATTGTTATGAACCCCATTCACTTGCAAAAATGAAGACCTTAGAAAAGTCCATATAATTATGCACTAAGGATATCCACACATCTTATTCTGTTTGAGAAACCAATTATCCACTGTCCCTTATTGTCTTAACTACTCCTCCAACTATAGTGTATATAAAGATGATTAACCAACAAATAGTTTTAAGGTGAGGTTGAAATTCCCTAAATCAATAATTCTTCTCTAATTAGGTACATATAGGCTTTTGTTGATTGTATGAAGAGACTAGTAGCCATAGATTTCTCTAAATATTAAGGACATATGGGCAACTCCTTAAGGTATGTTCAGCATCTTTCTCCATTGCTCAACATTTATGATAGATCATTAATAGATTGAGTAAAACTTTCTATTGATAGGCCTTTTTAGATATGGACCACTCAAGCCTAAACCGACTGGCCCAAAATTATGGCCCAGCTTCAATAGCTTAATTCAAATATAGTTTGGCTTTATTCACTATAAATAGAGGATGAGACCTCTATGTATGGGGGCTCTCTTTTTCTCTTTCTCTCCTTTTTCTCTTAAGCTCCCTAGGGTTTTCACCCTTAACTGCCATAGTAACTTAGGCATTGAAATGGCCTCACTGGAGTACCTTTTAGCGCCTTTTCTCTTTGTCTTGTAGGTGGCCACATGACGTAACAAATAATTACTATCCTTACCAGCAAAATTAGAATACGAAATTTGGTGTTGTTTGTGGGAAAAATACAACCTATGTGATTAAAAGCCACAAAGTTTTACACTTCTTTCGCTGGTGATAAATTTTACAAATCTATTCTTGTTACACTCTTTGGTTTTTGTTTTTTCTCTAAGTCCAAATAAGTTTATTGAGGATCCATAGATTAATTACGATCTTTAGAATATCTCTTGTCGTTCACTTTAGATTTGGGCCAAATCAGTTGTATCCTATAAGCTATATCACCTACTACATTAGTATGTGGAGGGATACAAAAGGTGATTGATATAGTCATGGCGGTTTGCAATTTTAAGTTACATAGTCAATGTCGATGGCAATTTGCAATAGTTTGCAACTTTGGATTATCCAATTTGGATTGTGAATATGGGAAACTCAGGTAGCGCTATCATAGTCTATACTCTTATATGGTGACGGCAAAACAAATGCAACTCTCATATTTTATGAAAGTAGTGCCAACTCCCATATCTAATGGTTAAAAAAAAAAACAAGAACAAGAAGAAGCTTGCAAGCCCCGTGATTAAAAATAATAATAATAATAACGATAAATGATAGTGGGAATTGCCCGAGGCAGTTGAATTTTCGATTTTCCATGTGCATATCCCTGATATTTTGGAAGAAATCACTCCCCACAACTAGCAACTATATTCCCTATCCCCAACAAATCTGGGCAGTTACTCCCTCTGATTTTACTGGATGGGCCATTTGGCATCTTGAAGCCCACAGGTGGAGCAGTTAAAATAAAAAGAAGTGCAACAGACGAGCACTGAAAAGACTCCACACAAACCAACTATGCTAAACACCCTCATTGAAATGAATCAACCGATTCATGATATGGATACTCCCATCTTTCACCATTTTGTTACTGCAACCAAAGCTTTGCATCGACCAGCATCTTTCCAAAAGATTATTTCACCCATCAACTAGAAGAAATAGACCTACTAGCCCCTGTATCCAAAGCTCCATCATAGCCCTTTAAATTCAACTTTGTGGAAATCGCTAGAGGCTTACTAAGATATTTCAGAAGCTTTGCCTTTGTGTATTTGCTCTTATGGTTTTGCCAGGGAAGGGGGATTCAGCCCACTGGTACACAGCCGTAGAAGGCCAAACCGTGCCTGCCCCAACACCATCAAGACCAATCATCACCTCTCTAAAAGGTCCATTTCCAGCCAAACCTCTTGAACATCCAAGCTGCTTACCGACGCCATGCCGACAAGCTGCCATAATGCAAGACCGAGCTGCTCTCCTACCGAACAACAAAGTAACACTTCTTGGACCTCAAGCAGCACTGAACCTTAACCAAGTCGATGTGCCTCGATTTGCATACGGAAGATCCAAACTGACGCTAAAAAATTGAAGACCGAGCTATTTATTTTAGCTCCCAAGCAACATCCAACTTAACTTTCAAAAAGGACACTCCATCGAGCCTTTACTGTACAAAAAAGTGGAAATCCAAGCTCCGGTCCGAGTTACTGAGTAAGTGCAGTGAAATGACAGGACCGTCAAATACCGAGCGAAGTCGAAACTGTGCCGACCTGTTCCATCACAGAACACCTAACCGAATTGTATAATTCGTGCTCCGAAGTCGAGCGACCCCACTTATACGAAAACTGAGTAGAAATTCATCTACTTGACCCATCCACCGCACATGACATCTTGACCGAATAGTTGACAGTCACCCAAGCACATGTACAAACAAACCACAAGATCAGCACCGACTCGTGCTTTCTTCTCTCAGTTAAGATCTGAACTCCGACTAGTAGCTAATAAACATGAGCTGCAACTGAACACACCAAGCACTCCATAAGTGTCCTGAGCTAACCAAAGTGTCCAATTGACCCGAGCTAACTTTTCCAATCAGCTACAAGAAAGTTCTACCATGCCGAGTCGAGTTGTCCATGATTCGTCGAGCAGCTCGACAGCACAAACCGAACCCCACATAGGCAGCAGGCCTAAGCCGTACAAACCGAACTCCATATGGACAGCAGTTTCGAGTTGCCTCCATGTGTTCGAGTGAGTCCGGCACGGCAACTAGATGTGAGTAAACCAAGAAAATCTCTCGTGGGCAGCTGCAATATGGCGCAGCAACAGGATCCGAACTCATTACTGAGCACTCTCATGACCGCCAAGTTTGTCTTCAAGACAATCTGAACACTTTTACTGGTCCTATAGTCTAAATGCAAATGCAATATTTAAAAACTAATATGCTAACATTATATAAAAATATTTACCTGGTCTTGTTGATAGTATCAAAACTACTAAACCTTTCTTCAAAAAGTCCTATTAAAATCAGCTAACCCATTCCTTGAAATGGGCTCAACTCCAAACCCCTTTTGTCAACCCAAGGAATCTTGTCATAAAGCGTCTGAGGCTTTGCTAATCTTTTAGAGAGATTAACTTGATACAAAATGTCCTCTACCTACTCTTTAGCTGATTTGTCCTAATTAGCAAATATCTACTATAGGATTATTGCCCATCTAGGTTTCGTCTTTCCCTAAAAAATAGTCAATAAAACTCTCCCATCGAAAGGGATCAATCTGTAATAAAATATTTTAAAGAGTTTTGTTAATTACCAATGTTTTATATTTCACTTTTCAACTTCTCTCATGTTTTCAATGTATTAATTCAATTAAATGGAATAAGGGAACTAAACCTTTTGATGGAGCAAGAGAAAGGGATGGTGACGATTCCAAAGTTTATTACTACTAAGGATACCAACTTTACCTACAGAGAATGAAAATTAGACCACAATAACATTCAAAACGACTAGCATTTTTCGGTTCAGAGAAAAAAATTCTTTACATTTAACAGGTAGTACAACTTTACAATGTTAGCATTGATAAGGTCTCTCAATTCTAAACCCTCCATTTAAGACAAAATTAAAGCCCCTCTTAATAATACTTACTTTACAACATAAGGGCCTCTGTAATTGAAAGCAAATTTTCCTCTAAAGTCTTATGCATTGAGGAGAGTCTTTCTCAATACCATATTACCCTCTCTAAAATCCTAGGGTCGTACTCTTTTATTGAAAGCCCAAGCCATTCTTTATTGATAACATTGATTATGACATAGGGCTATCGATCTTCTCTAATCAATCAAATTCAGTTGCTCGATGCGTTTCTTTACCTAATCAGCTTTGTCCAATTGGGTTTCTACCAGTAATTTAAGAGATAGGATCTCAATCTCTACTAGTAACATTGCTTCGGTGCCATATACCAAAGAGTAGAGTGTTGCCCCAATCGACATTCTGATGGAAGTTCAATAGGCCATAAGTGAGAATGTCAACATCTCATGCCAGTCCTTTATGTAATAGTCATTGTTTCGATTATTATTTTAAGATTTTTATTGGTTGCTTCAACAGGTCCATTCATTTAAGGTCGATAAGGGGTAGAGTTCCTTTGAATGATCTTAAACTGTTAACACAACTCTGACATAAGTTTTTTGTTAAGATTAGTACCATTGTCGATTATGATTGTTTTCAAAGTCCCATATCAAGCCAAGATATCTCTCTTGATGAACTTAACTACAACCCATTTATAGGATGAGGCCTTAACCTACTTACTAAAGTAGTCGATGGCGACCAATATAAAGTAATGCTTATTGGATGATTTTGGAGTAATTGGGCCAATGATATCTATTCCCTATATTGAAAAACGCTACGGTGCCATGTGATTCTTGAGGTGAGGCATTTATCTTATTTGCATAAACTTAGCATAAGTAACAGTACCTGTGTTTGATGCAATCTCCTTCCATTGTTAACCAGTAATATATGAGCCTCATAATTTTCTTGGCTAATATGTAAATGTTCATGTGAAGACTACATACTCCTTTGTGTACTTCTTTCATCAAAATCTCGGCCTCTTTGTTGTCTATATACCTTAAAAGTATACCATCAAAAGATCGCCAGTACAAAGTAAACTCACTTACTAAGAATTGGACAGCCAATCTCCTGATTGTCCTTCTGTCCTTTTTTTCAACCTCTTCATGCTATGTAGCTTGTTGTAGGAACATTTTAATATCATGGTACTATGGCTTTTTGCCATCTGTACCTTCAATTGCTTGACAAAAAGCAGGCTTATCTTCAATTTCAATAGTAAGGGGGTGAATCTCGACTCCATCGGATATTTGGACCATAGATGTTAAAGTGACCAAGGCATTGACAAATTAATTTTGAGTCCTTGATACGTGATTAAAAGTGACTTCTTTAAATTTCTCCATTAACTCAATCAAGTACCAATGATAAGGTACTAGTTTAGGATCTTTCGTCTTGTATTCTCCTTGAGTATGGTCGATAATGAGTAAAGAATCCCCATACATTTCTAATTCTTGAATATCTTTATCTAGGGTCATTTTAAGTCCAATGATGTATGCTTCATATTTAATGATATTATTGGTGTATAGGAAAACGAGCCTTACAACTACAAGGTACTATGTACCTTTAAGGGATATTAGTATTGCCCCAATTCCATACCTAGACACGTTGGCTACCCCATCGAAGAACATCTTCCATTTCAGTGGTTCATCATCCTCTCCTTTATCAAAACTTCCTTCAACTGCTAAGATATCTTCATCGAGGAAATTGACTTATACCTCTTGGGGGGTATTATTTAGGGGATTCTCTACTAACTAATCTGCTAAAGCTTAGCCCTTGACTAAATTTCAGTTTATGTAATGTCAAACTCTAATAGTAACATTTGCTATTTTGAGATTCTGCCAATTAGGGTCGGTTTATCTGCTAAGTATTTCAAAAGATCATGTTGAGTCAGCAATATAACCTGGTAATAGAGCGTGTATTGTCTAAGCCGATGCATTGGCCAAACTAAAGCACAGTAGGTTCTTTCAATTTCTAAATATTTCTATTCCCCTTCAATAAATTTCTTACTTAAGTAATATATAGCCCGTTCTTTTCCTTCCTCGTCCTTCTGGCCAAGCATATACCACATGAATTCTGGTAATATTGTCAAGTATAGAAATAAGGGCTTCTAAGTTTAGGAACCACCAAAATTAGAAGGTTCATGAGGTACTTCTTAATCATTATGAAGGCTTGCTCGCATTCTTCATCTTAATTTATCTTGCCATTCTTTTTCAATTTAAACAAAGGATGACATATATCTATAAGTTGAGATATGAACCGGGCTATATAATTTAAATGGCCCAACAAGCCTTTAATTTCTTTAAGTGTATGCAGAGGGGGCAAGTCGACTATTACTTTGACTTTATCAAGGTTTACTTCGATGCCCCTTTGGCTAATTATGAAACCCAATAATTTCCCTAAAGTCATTCCAAAGGTATACTTCTCTAGGTTGGGCTTCAATTGGAATTTTTTCAACTTATCAAACAATCTTCTTAGATTATTTACGTAACTCTCTCCTTCCTTAGACTTTGCAATCATATCATCAACATATACCTTAACTTCTTTGTGCATTATGTCATGAAAGATTGCAACCATGGCTCTTTAGTAAGTTGCCCCGGCGTTTTTAAGTCTAAAAGGCATTACTTTATAGCAAAATGTGCCTCAAGTTGTAATAAATGTTGTCTTAGCTTTATCTTCTTCAGATATTTGAATCTGATTATATTCGAAAAACCCATCCATAAATGAGAAAAGATAGTTCCCACTTGTATTATCAACTGAGACGTCAATATAGGGCAAAGGGAAATTATTTTTAGGGGTTGCTTGGTTGAGGTCTCGAAAATCCATACACACTCTAACTTTTCCATTCATCTTCATTACTAGCACAATGTTAGCTACCCACTCAGGATAATTAGATACCTTATTGAAACTGACCTCCAGTAACTTTTTGACCTCTTTCTTAATTTTCAACAAGACATCTAGTCGAAATCTCGTTAGCTTCTACTTCTTAGGTTTTACATCTTTTCTAATAGGTAAGCGGTGAACGACAATTGATGGGTCCAACCTGAGCATGTCTTCATAAGACCATGCAAACACATCTTGGTACTTAGATAATAGTACAGTCATTTTTGCCTTTTGTTCTCTCTTCAAATTCCATCCAATTTTCAATATTTTGGAGTTGTCATCAATCCCAACGTTAATCGTCTAAATTGGCTCATCAATAGAAATTCTACTCATTTCATGTCTTTGCTAGCTCTCTTGCACATCAATATGGTCATTGACATCACTTCCAACAACTAACCTAGTAAGGCTAGAGGTGATATCAATATTTTCATCACTTATCTACGCGATATATCCCTGGCTTTTATTTGAAGCATTGGATCTAAGTAAAAAGCATGTGAAAAAAAAAAGAGTGTAAGTAAAGCAAGAGTAAAGAGAACAAAGACTGATTTTTATTTAGAAGAAATTCTTTTAAGTACAATATTGTAGAATAAAGGTAATTATTACAAAACTTTGTAAAATACTAAACCGTGATTCATCATTTACCCTAAAGAAGACTTATTGTTATTCATAGGGATGGAGAACCAATTATTCAGGTGTTTGGACTTGTGGGATGGGCTTGTTATTTCATTCCTATTGGAGGTGCCCTCTTTGGTGAGCTCTGAAGTCTAACCATCAACCTGAATGAAAATTTCTAACAATGGTAGAAAGGTCCTTGGGGTATGATACAATCGGTCACCTCTTTTGCCCCTCATTCACATATTTTACATCCCATCGGTTGGAGTTAGAATGTAATCGAGCCCATAAGTACCAACCTGGCCTTCTTTGAATTTCAGCCTCTCATCTTTCTTTCAATCAGTAATCAAATACACTTCTTTAAACATTTGGAGCCCAAAGTTGCTCTTCGATGCCAATGTAGGGTATGGCCATTTCTTTTTGTATTTCATAATCTTAATCACCAAGAATCATTATAACCTAGCCATTTGAGATGAACTTAACATTTTGATGCAAGCTTGAAGGTATGGCCCCTGTTGAATGCATCTAAGGTCTTCCCAATAACAGGTTGAAGGTTCTTGGGATGTCTAAGACTTAGAATCGGATGTTGAATGTCTGTGGGCCAATATCAACTGGCAAGTCAATTTCCTTAATAATTTCTCTCCTGGATCTATCAAAAGCCCCGATTATTGTCAAACTTGGCTTGATTGTCATCGTATCAATGCTTAATAGATCTAAGGTGGTGAAATGGCAAACATTTAATGATGATCCATTGTCAATGAGGACTCTTGCTATAATAATGTTGTTCACTCTTACTATTATGAAGAGAGGTTTAGTGTGTTGATTACCTTCTTCACCCAATTCCTCGATGGAGAAAGAAATCTGATCCGTGGTAAGGATAGAGTTGGTGACAGACCCCATTCTTTCAGTTGGTATTTTGTGAGGGACTTTAACTTCTCTTAAAGTTCTTAATAAAGCTTCTTGATATGGTTCTGATGCCATTAACAAACTCAGAAGAGATATTTGTATTGGAGTCTTAGCAAGCTAATCCATTATTTTATACTCACTAGACTTGATTATTTTGATAAAGGAAGACAATCCTTTCTCATATTCAGCCAATTTATTGTTTGGCCTTTTCAACACAATTTTCTTTCTTAAGTCTTCCTTTGGGTCATAAATTCTACCAAAGTGGTAATTCCCCCCACAAGTGAACTCAATTACCCTTGATTTACTACTTGGTAGTTGAAAGGGGTAGTTTTATAATTTTCATTGGCTAAAAGCACATGGAAGGTGTACCTTTTGGTCTTTGGAATTTGCTTCTCCTCTTGTTTATAGAACTTATAAACCTTGGGTTCTCGGTTGGAACCAATCATATTGATGGTGGGATTTAAGTCGTCAAATATCATGTTGATGATGGGCTCGTGGTTAGGCAAGGGGTTGTTGTTGATGTTTGGGACAGAAGCTTCCATGAAGCCTAGTTAGACTCTACCTTCGTCAATTAAATCTTAAATCTTACTTTTTTAATCTCTAGCATCAGTTTGTTGAATGGCCCACTTACCCTAGATGATATTGACACCTTGCATTAGGATCGAAAACTCTTTGCTTATACCTTTCATTGGGAGGCTCATAATGGAGCATATTATCTTTTCTTAGTCTTTCGAGTATTTGACTAAGAGGAACGAGTATTTTGGCGAATTGCCTTAAAGCCCTGTTGACTTGCAGTTGCCTTCTAAATTGTTGCTGAGTTACCAAAGGATTTACCCTAAAAGAAAACTAAGCATTAGGCTCGGTATTTAAATTGACCATGTCGACAGTAGCTTCTCTAAGCTTGTTAGTGGTAGGTTTAGCAAAGAGTAGTCCTCTGTCTGATGGTTCTTGTAATTTTCCGAAGGAGATAGCATTTTTAATCCAACACCTTGCTACCACTACCTTTGCAAAACAAGAAGAGGCTTGCCTAATCAAGTAAGAGAAATAGAGTCTCTTAAGAGTATTGATGAAAGTCGAAGTTAACTGTTTCTTAATCATAGGGGAAAATACCCTTACAACTAGGGACATCTACCTTTGGGAATATTGTTTAAAAGATTTATTATGTCTCTTCCTTTGGGCAACCAAATCCATCATAGTCGATGCTACTTCAACATTGAACTTATATTGCTCATAAAATGCCCTAGCTAGCTTCTCCCATATATTTACCTAATTCAAATCTAATTGGGCATACCAGGTCAAAGTAGGGCTCGTTAAGCTATCCTAAAAAGTCTGTACCATAAGCAGGTTGTATTGTACATATTTTCCTATCTTTCATACATACAATCTAGTGTATAGTTTAAGGTACCCAATTCCATTGTACTTCTCAAAGTCAAGTACTTTAAATTTCTCTAGGAAGCTTCTATAGTCATAAGCAAAGAAGTCTATTATACTAGCCTACTCAAATCTATTATACCCTTCGAGTATTTTCATCTTCTCAGTGATCTATTGGGTCAATAACCTCTCAAGCTCTTTCAATCTATCTTGATTAACTTCAAGCTTTGGGTTGATTGGGAATGAGTAAGTGTTTGGCTTGAAAGTCGAGTTGACTTTCGGATAGACCCCTTCTACCTTAAAAGCTTCAAATGTCTAGTTGACTTTAGGATAGGCTTCTTCTGCTTTAAGAGGTGGGGCTTCGGCATTCTTTCTACACCTAGCTTCGAAGCTTTCTACATTCGATGGTGCTGTTGACCTGAGTAAGGCAATGCTGTCAGCAAGGAAGTTCAATTGATCTACAATCTTCTCTATCATTTATTCCATAGATTAAAACCTCAACTTAATAGGATCGATGACTTTTGGGTTGACCCCGTTGTTGTCGTTCTTGGTGTTGACGTTATCATTCCCTTAGCTGGCCATTCAAGTTTGTGAATGGGTTCAAATGAGATTTCTCTAAACGGTTTGACACTTAAGAGCTATCTTGGCAAACGGGTTTAAGATCACTTTTCAATAAGTTAGCACATAAATAATTTTTAAATGAATGAAAAACAAAAAAATGTATAGAAATACGAAGATGTATAGCATATGGATGCAGAGAAATAGAACCAACAAATAACCAACAAGATGGTTGTTTTTATTATTTTGTAGTTTTCGAAGTTCCCTTTTACATTATTTGAAAAAAAAAAAAAGAAAAATACATTGTTTCATAAGAAGAAAAGTACTCCTATCTCTAGATGTTCTTCCAGTGCTTGGCTAGCATTCCCTTTTTCTGCTTACTAGGTCCTACTGATGCTTCCTTCCTCTTTTTTGAGCTGGGTTCTTTTGATTCTTCAAGTTCTTTGAGCCTTTTCTTAGTCATCATTAATTGATGTTTTAAGGCTCAGGAACGCTGTCTTGATTCCCGAAAAAGATCCTCCTACATGTCTCGCTCTTCATAGATCACTTCTACACAGGCTTGTACTTGGTCCATATAGGTCTTGATTTCAAAGTCTGGTTTAGTTGGTACAAGTTAAATGATCTCTAGCGCTCAATACTGGATCTCCCTTGTCTTATGGAGTTGATCGTATAGATATTCTTCGGTGACACTATGGTTGTCCACTTCTCTCAACCACTTTCTTAGATCGATGTTAGGGCTAACGGTCCTTATTTCTCATAATTACTTGATTACCTAGAGTTTAGACATCTTTTATGGCAATGGAATCTAATGGTCATCATAATCCAAGGTCATGATATCTAATAGGGGCATGTACACTATATATTGAATTCCCTTGAATTGTTTGATCATATTATTAGGATAATAGCATGTGTACAATTTCATCTTGATCAGCGGTATTGCTTGATAATTTGTGTAAACTAAGATTACCTTCTTAAAGTTGCTCCATCTTGTTGTCTATAAGATATCAGTGACTTAGAAATTTTGTAACACTTCTACCTAATAGTAAGTAGATTTTTCATTTAGGAGATGGACCTTGTCGACAAAAAAAATCGATCAAATCAATATTATGGGCAAATTCTCCTTAGATCAAGTCAAGCTCATAACACATCATGTGGCTCACAAACCAAACCGTTAGTAATGCCATGCTGGTTTTCAGTACGCCATTATTTTGTTCTTTCAAAATATTGAGGCTTCTTATTTGTTCTGCAATGAAGGCCAAGACATATGACTTGCCTTCAAAAAATTGGCTCACTAATTCAGTGACTTTGAAATGAATGAGGAACTTTCCATTAGCGAGTAGGAGAGTCCTAAATGCAGCTAGGATAAAAGCCTTCATTTTATTCTACCCCCAGTCTTTAGGATTGCTATAGAAGATGCCCCGTTTGTTGGATTTAGGCTCAGCGATGAACTAAGCTTTCAGGTCTTCTATTTTGATGCAATTTCCATTACAGCTTGTCAGGGCCTTATTTACTTCAGCTTTTCTGACCCTGAGGAATTTTTAAAAAGGCATTTACTAGGTCAACTTCCAAATTCGAAGTGTATATATCTTCTAAGGAAGGGGCTTGAAGTAGTTGGGTATACTCTTCAAGCGTTAAACTAATTAGGTAAGGCCCAACTCGAAAAGCTACTTCCTCAAGCTCCCAAAAGCTGATTAGGGCCCTAATTAAATTGATCTTCATTTTTACCCTAAGAAGTGATAGAATAGGCTTGATCTTACTGATGATGGTCTCCCATTCCCTTGGATTAAAGTGTTAAAGCCATAGGTCCAGGATAGGCTTGGGGTTAATAAGCTTATTAATGTACTTTTCTCTAAAGTGGATGGAGTTAGATAAGCAGGCCATTTCTTAATCTGAATCACAAAGAAAAAATATGTTACGAGATTAACTGACCATTATTTACGGTAAACAAAACCTATTTACAACAATTCTATATTTACAACATATTTTAAATTACGAGGGAAATCAAGGGAACTCTAAGCTATTACATCTCTTTTTATTATATTCTCATCTTGTTTGGTTATTTATCGGTTCTAGATGTCATAAATACATAAAGGGTGGGTTCTATAAGTCCTTAAGCTTATGTAACCTCACTTATTAAAGAACACTTTCATTGGTCATATCAAGTTTAAGTGAGAGTGGCCTAGTCAACCCCGAGCGATGGTTACGCTACAATACCCAAAGCTTACACAATGCTGCCTTCCCCACCCCCCTCGATCTTAATATAATTTGGGTTTGACCGTTTCGATTACACGTTTGTAGGACATAAAATAAATCCACCCCCTACTCTAAATAGTTAAATAAACAATTAAAACTAAACTTGCAAAAAATAAAAACATTAGTATGATATGGTACAAATAACTAATGAATAAATAAATAAATTGGACTTAGTAAGGTGATTTTTATAGATTAATTTTAATATTGGAAAGTTGAATGGCTAACCTTTTTGAGGTCTTGAGTGGAGTCGCCAAGTTATTGAGCCTAATATTTTCCGATTCTTATAAATTAGTCTTCTTTAAACTAATTAATATTAAATCCTACTCGTCTAATGCTAACCATTGACTAAGGTTTGAAGAAAACCGATTCTTTTTATCTTTTGAAAACACTGTAGAGTCGCTACTCGACCGAAGTCAGGAAAAAATAATTAAATTATAATCAATTGGGTGGATTAATTATAATTTAGATACTGGTATTTCTGATAAAACCAATTTTATAAACAATTTTAAAAACCAGAAATTGAGTCTAGAGGTTAAGATTTTAAAACCCTTATGAGTATGAATAACTTTCCAAATTTAGTCTTAATCTTAAAAAACCACATTTTCGTTGGTTAATGGCTTGAATGATTTAAACTTAAAAATGCATTGAATGATTTAAACTAAAAATAGATTGAATGATTTGAACTAAAAATGGATTAATAATTTATAAATGGAAAAATAGGTTTTTTCATTTTATATAGTTGCCCCATAGGTGTTTACGTATATGCTATTTAGGATCAGACGGACATAGTTGTTTTTATAAAACTTTACTGTATTGGATTCATTTTTAATTTTGAAGCATGCCAAGTTTACGTTTTTAAATAGATTTAATTTTATTAGGAAAGATCAAAAGAGTCCTAAATCCGGGTTTTATTTTTTAGAAAGTTTAAGAAAAGGTCCTAATTTGAAAAATGATGGTTTACTTTTATTTATTAAAAAAAAATGATTTTTTTAAGTGTCAAAATGATTTTTATTCACTAACGTATTTTATCTTGTCTTTTATTATTGTTATTTTTATCATTATTTCTTCTTATTTAATTCTTAACTGAAAATACATAAATAAAAAAGTAAAAAAAAAAATCAAGCTTTGCTATCTCTTTTTCTCTTTTTTCTTCTTTTCTTCTTCTTCTTTTTTTTCTTTCTTTTTTTATTTTTCTCCCTTTTCTTTTTTTTTTTTTTACAATTACATTTACATGTACATGAGTGATAAATAAATAAAAAAGGTAAACTAGGTTGGCTTTGAATTGGCTTAGATCTTAAGTCTTCTCCAACAACAGCCGCGGCAATGTGTGCTTCCAAATGTTTTAGACACCAAATTGGATGAGAAAGAGGAGTTTTATGATTATCTTATTAGGCTTAGGGCATAAGGTAGGGGTAGGCTTAACGCCTTGTCGATTGAAGTCTATCTAGGTAGTGATCGGAGCTTAGGTAGTTACAGTTGAATATAGGCAACTATGGTGGTGATTACAAAAGTCAAAAGAGGGGTTAGGTCATATATTCCATGGGTACTAGAGCTTGTAATGATGGTGATTTTTGTCGAAAATTGCCATGGAGGATGCTATCATAGAAAGAGGAAGAGATCATGCTAAAGAGAGAAAGTTCGAATTTGAACTTGTGTAGAGTGTTTTTGATCAAGTTCTGTATTGAAAACGAGTCTACAATTCCCTATTTATACTAATCTCTACTTGAGTGAGCTTAGAAAGCTCATTAATGGAGAAATCGACCATGAATAAGGATGCCGAATTTTGAGTTTTTTCATTTTTTAGGGCCAATTTAATGTTGAATTTTGACTATATTTGGACGAATTTTTGGGTTCAATTCACCGTATCCCATGTTGTCTTTTAATTCCTGCATCCAATTTGATAAAATCCTCTCAATTAATATGTTTAATCGAGTTAAGAAATGGCTTCATCATGTGAGATTTTTTTTTTCAATTGTTGCTATACTGCGCGATTCTTAGAGAAGAAGGCAGGGGGCATAAGTTACGTGCCGAGCATGTACCATGCGCCCCTATGTACACGTTGCAAAAGAAAATGGGGCACGCTTGCTTGATGCCTTATCACATTAAAATAGGGACTCGAGCCCTATTCATTAATTATTCGAACTAAGTTTAGCCTAATTCAATCTATATACCCCTTCTTTTTTAAATAATAAAAAAAAATAACTAAAAAAGATAGAATAATAAAAGCAAAAAAGCATGAATCCTAGTTTCCTTTATTTCTCTAAATTCCTTAGTTGTTTTTTTTTTTTTACTTTTCATTTAAATTTTTTGAATTTTCTATTTTTTTTATTTTTCCCAATTTAGGAACTTCATCCTATTCTAAAAAAATTCTAAAAATAAAGTAAAAATAAAATGAGGCAAAAATAGAGTGTCTATGGGAGGAAAGGGGCTAAATGAGTAAAATGGACAATGATAATCCAACTGGAAATGATTGTAGAGTCCTTGAAACTCGCAATGGATGTGACCATGAATGTCTTCTCTAAGCTAATTAAATCGTATCTCGAAGTATTAATAGAAGGGATGCTAAGACATAATGGAAGTAGCCAGTTCAAATGTAGGAAATCTAAAATTAGGTGGAGGTTGGTGGGAAAAGCCTTTAGAAGGAAAAGGAGTAGTAGTAGCATGACTAGGAGCCATATTAGAGGGAGTATGACCAATATGACTACTTAGCTCATCAGATGATGTAATCAAGTATGGTAGGTCCCGCTCAGAGCCAAGATCAAGTAGAGGAAGGGTTTTCTTTCTAACCTAATTGTTGCTAGTTTTCCTCGAAATCCCCCAATAAATGTCAACTAGTTCAAGATTCTTGATGCAAGCCACATGTAGAGGTGTAAGAAACTGAACACCCTTGCGGATCAATAAATTTATAACCATATGCCTAAATCTTAGGAAAGCTTGAGAGGGGTTATTGGTAACATGCTTAAAACACCGAATCATAATGCTAAAAAAAAAAAAAGCAATTTGTTTTGCTCATGAGGAGGTAGTGTAGGATCCATAAGTCTTGATATGTAACATTTAACTGTTGGCCTTAACGAAGACAATAGTTATGGTAGAGAATCTTGGTCCTAAGGTCAAGTCTAAGAGCGGCTAAATTCTTTGCCTTCCCCTAGTTACCTGCAATGCCCTTATATTGAAAGACCCATTCATAGAACTTAGCACTATAAAAACTGACATTGACTTTGGTTCCCAAATCAAAGCCTCGATAAGACCACAAATGTCCTTAGGAATGATTGTAAATGGGGTCCCATAAACATAAGTATATGTGATTGTATGACACAGTTCATCACTAAGATTTATTTTTAATTTAGGCCTACCCCGATCATCTAAAGAGTTAGACATATTGGAATAAAAGTATTTAAGTGCATCATCATGTACCTCATTAGAAAGCTGAAGGATGTCAAAGACATGGTTAGTGATGACTCTAAGAATGGCTACAATGCGAAATTCCTCGAGTGCCTCCAGGGGATAAAATATGCCAGTGTCGGCATCTAAGTTAGCAAACTTTTCAAACCGTTGAGCATGTTGTCATGAAGAAAAGAGGTGGTGGTCATATGCTAGGGGTACTAAACCACATGTGGTTCACAACGCCATGGTGGTTGGGAGTAGGTGAAGATAAGGGAGAAGGAAGACAAGAGGATGGGTAAGGAAGTAGAGAGTGTGAGTGATAGAAGGCGGGTTGATAGTAGAGGTAGGAGAACGGTAACGGCGGCATGATGGTATATGAGTGGTTTTAGAGAGAGAAAGTTGCTTAAGGAAGAAGAAGAAAGTAAGGAGATAGATGAGAGATTGAATGAGTTTAGAGATAATTGATAAGAGAAAAATCGAATTTTAAAGGATGAGAAATAGTGGATTGAAGAGAGAGAAAGAGGCTAAGGTTAGAAAATGAAGGAAAGGGGATTTTAGGAAGAAGATAAAGGAAAGAGAAAAGGATCGGATGCCTTTTCAAGGGTGCTTGGAATTGAAGGTACCGGTATGACGATAATGGGAAATGCCAACATGTCGGTAAGTGGAACAAAATTGATTCCAATTCTTGTTTTAAAATAGTATACCAGCATGCTAGTAATTGTTGGTACTGTCATGCCAATGAATTGAAAAGAATCAATTCTAACCTCTTATTTAAAGGAGTATATCGACATGCTAGTATATAGGGGTACCGTCATGCCAGTTGTCTGCAATTCTGCAGAAACTAGGTTAAGTCCACTTCATTTGTCCAAGTTGCCAAGTTAAGTTTATTTTAATTGATTTAATGAGTGTTCCAACACTTTAAACAAGTTTATTTGAGTTCGTTAAGATTTGAAAAATTTAAGTTTAAACTTGATTCATAAGATTAAGCCAAATCAAATCCTAAAACCTATGGAGTTCATGACTTAAGTGAAAGTGTACCTGTATGAGCAAACCGTATGCATAAACATCGAGTTTTTGCATACCAACACTTAAAGCAAAGTTTAGATACATGTTTAAGCATGATAGAGACAAATTATAGCTTAAAGACTTTACAAAATGGAAAATCACTACTTGAGTTCTGAGAGTTTAAGTATAGAGAGTATGAATAATTAGAAATTAAGCAAGTATATCAAATAAAAAATAACTTAAGTTTCCATATCAAACCATAATTGAAAGTTCACATAGACATGATAGTGTCATAATTAAGTTAAGTGGTATTCAATATGGATATAATGAGCAAATAACCTATCTTATAGCATAGAGAGTCTAATGGGGATCTTGATAAGTTAAATTTGCACATAACCAATATTTGACAAGAATAATCACTCCACTATGATTTAATGATGAAATTGAACATGCAAGGGCTGATTTTGGAAATAGAAACTGATACACCATGAATTTGTGTATATATGAACTTGGATACTTATGAATGACTTCAAGTGTGCCCAAAACATGCTTAATGTCATATTTAATGCATGAAATCTATATGATCATATTTCTTAGACCTCATAGTGTGGCTTTTGCCATTAAAGCCACTCAATATGTCATGTTTGCTCAAAAACACTATCTTGGTTCTTATGTGTTTAACACTCATCTTGCATGATCATTCCTAATTCTCTTATTAAAGTTTAAAATCCCTCCTCACTCAAGGGTTTTGTGAAGATATCGGCTATTTGATTACTAGCATCAACAAATTCTAAACATATATCATTGTTTTACACATGATCATAAATAAAGTGATGTTTAATTTCTATACACTTAATACTTGAATGTTGAATTGAATTCTTGGTCAAATTTATAGTACTTATATTATCACATCTTATTGGGACAATAGTGAATTCTAGACCATAGTCAAGTGATGTTTGCTTCATCTATAGAACTTGAGCAGAACAACTACCAGCTGCCATATATTATACCTCAATGGTAGAGTGCTATAGAGTTTTGTTTTTTTAAATGCCATGACACTAAAGAGTTACCAAGGAAGTGACATGTACCGCTTGTGTTTTTTCAATCAAACTGGCGAAGTCAACATTGGAGAACAAGATCAAATGAGGTGAACTTTGGATACTACAAGCTGATTTCAATGGTGACCACAAGATACTTAAAGGTACGTTTTCCCGCAATCAAGTGAGATTCTTTAGGGCAAGATTAAAATCGTACACATAGATACACAGCAAACATGATATCGAGCCTATATGCAGTTAAATATAGAAGACTTCCTATCATGCCCCTATATATCTTTTCATAAATGTTCTTTCTACTTTCGTCTTTATAAAGTTTTAGAGTGGTGCTTACTACAGTAGGCCTAGTTTTACAATTTTCCATTTTGAACCCTTTTAAGAGTTCCCTAATGTATTTAGCTTAGTTGATAAAGATTCCATCTTTGGTTTGTTTAACTTGAAGACCTAAGAAATAGTTGAGTTCTCCCATCATACTCATTTCAAACTCATTTTTCATACATTGGATAAACTCATTAATTAGGTCCATATTAGTAGCACCAAACACAATGTCATCTACATATATTTGTGCAATCAGCATATGAGTATTATGTTGTCCGATGAACAACATTGTATCAAGTTTCCCTCTAGAGAAGCCATTCTTTATCAAGAAGTTACTTAATCTTTCATACCAAGCTCTAAGAGCTTACTTAAATCCATACAAGGCCTTATTGAGCTTATATATATATGTTCTTGAAATTCGCTATCCTCAAATTCCGATGGTTGCACTATATATACTTTTTCTTTCATAGAGCCATTTAGGAAAGCACTTTTAACCTCCATTTGATATAGTTTAAAGTCTTTATATGTGACAAATACTAAAAGCATTATAATGGCCTCTAATCTAGCAATCGAAGTAAAGGTCTCATCGAAATCAATTCCCTCTTCTTAGTTATAACCTTTTGCAACTAGACGTGCTTTATTTCTTGTTACTATTCTGGTTTCATCTAAATTGTTTCAAAACACCTATTTAGTTCCAATTACTAGTCTATCTTTTAGTTTAGGTACTAAGTCCCAGTCTCATTTCTAGTAAATTGATTTAGCTTTTCTTGCATAGCTTAAATCCAAAATTTGTCCTTTAGAGCTTCATCTATGTTTTTTTGTTCAAGTTAGGATAGGAACACTACATTACTTAAATTCTTAAGAGAGGCTCTAATTTGCACCTTATTAGATGGTTCTCCTATTATAAGATCCTTAGGGTGATGTTTTACAAATTTCCATTCTCTAGTTAAGTCTATGTTAGAATTGTCAATAATTCCATCTTACCTAGAAAATTCTTTCTCATTTGAAATGGATTGATCCTTGTTAAGATCAAGACCATTCGATTGAGCACCAATGTTCTTTATTTCATCATTAGACTTTCTATATGCGTATGTATCATTAAAAGCAACATGAATTGATTCTTTTACAACAAGATTTCTTTTGTTTTATCCTCTATAAGCCTTACTAGTAAGCGAATAACCAAGAAAGATGCCTTTATCCAATTTTGAATCAAATTTTCCAAGATGTTCCTTTCCATTATTAAGAATGCAACACTTTGTACCAAAAGGATAAAAATATGATACATTAGGTCTTTTGCCTGTTCATAGCTCATAGGGGGTTTTCTTAAGATTAAGCCTTATGAAAATTCAATTTGATATGTAATAAGTACTATTAACAACTTTGGCCTAAAAATAGTTAAGTAAATTATTATTACATAGCATAGTCCTAACCATTTCTATAAGAGTCCTATTTTTCCTTTTAGTGACTTCATTTTGTTATAAAGTTCTAGGTACCTAAAAAGTGTGTCCTATTCCATTTTTATTACAAAAATCTTTCATATCATGATTTTCGAATTCTCCCTAATAATCACTTCTTATAGAAATAATATAAAGACCTTTTTCTTTTTGGACCTTTTTGCTATAATTCAATAATACGTAATATGTTTCATCCTTGTTTGCAAGGAAGAAAGTCTAAGTGTATCTAGTAAAATGAACTATGACTAAGGTATATCTTTTCCCTCCCAAACTTAAGGTTTAGGTTAAACCAAATAGATCCATGTGTAATAGTTGGAATGGCAAAAAAGTTGAGATGGCATCTTTTATTTGAATGATGACTTTATTTGTTTGCCACATTGATATGCTTGATATGTTTTATCTTTATTGATACTAACCTCAAGTAATCCTTTAACAAGATTCATTTTGGTTAGTTTTTATAAGATATCTATTCTAGTATGTCCTAACTTCTTATGCCATAACCAACTATCCTTATTTTGAGTTGATAGATAAGTTTTAAGATAATATAAAAACATATTGAAGTCAATTTTATAAATGTTTCCTCATTTATATCCCTCAAAATGGATTTGGTCATTGTTAATGTTTTCAATAAAACACTTTGATGCATGAAAGATTACTTTGTATCCTATATCACACAATTAGCTAATGCTAAGTAAATTATGCTTCAAGTTATTAACAAGTAACATATGCTTGATAGTAAGATAATTGTTAATGCAAATGTTATTTTCTCCAATAACATGGGCCTTCCAGTTATCTCCGAAAGTCATACTTCCTCTATCCTTCAAGTCTATAGATGCAAATTTGGATGCGTCTCCATCATGTGTCTTGAGTAATCATTATCCAAGATCCATTTGTTATTTTACTTTAAAGAATCCTACAAAACAAATGGTTATTTATTTGGTACCCATTTTAGTTTGAGTCCTTTGGGGTTAGTTATTGTAATGTAAACTTATCTCTTGGAGACCCAAACCATTTCGCCTTTGTTATTTAAGGAGAGATTGCAACGTATTACACTAGTATGTGAAATATGACTATATCTTTTACAATAATTGCAAGTTTCATTTGAGACCTTAACAAACTAACTTTTATATGCTTTATACACATTTTCTTTAATATAACCTATTATAGTTTTGTCTAGCCCTTGCCTTTGTAAGCCGAGAAATTTGTCTAAGTTTTTCTCTTCATCTACAAATTTTGTTATTGTCTTCCTTGAATCATCTAAGCTAGATTTTAGGAATGAATTTTTTATTTTAGGAATAAATTTTCAAGTTGACCTAGCTTGTTAACTATACATTCATCATCTTTTACCTTAATTTTAAGTTCTTCCATTTCCTTTTCAAAATTCTCATTAGCTTCCTTCAATTTGCTATTTTCATCTATCAATTCATTGTTTCTAGTACTTAGCTCTTCATTTTCCTTTATCAATTTCTCAATCTCAATTTTCAAATATTCATTATCCACTTTTAACCCTTCTTTTGCATCAACTACTTTATTGTATTCACTTTTGATAATAATAAATTCATCACCTACTTCACTCATCATTTGCTTAAAGACTTTATTCTTCTCTTGTACTTTTATGAATTCTTTCAATAATTCATCATACATACTTCTAAGTTCATTACAACAACTAACCATACCTTTCTTTCTTGACTCTTTACCGGCCTTCTTGAGTAAGGGATGATATTGTTGAATATGTCCAAGCTTTTGACAATTATAACAATTGATGACTTCTTTCTTTTCCTTCTCAAACTTAGAAGGTGATCCGTATCCATCCTTATTTTTCTTAATCCTTTTGTTGAATTTTATAAACTTTCTAAACTTCTTTACTAACATTACTACTTTATCATCATTTTCACTCTCTTCTTCACTTGTGTTCTCCTTTGTGACTTTTAGAGGAATTGTCTTCTTTCTAGAATCATCTCATTGTCTCTTCACAATCTCACGTGTCTTAAGTATTCCAAGGAGTTGCTCTTTTGACATTTCATTGAGATCATAGGCTTCCTCAATTTTCACTTTCTACTTCCAAACATTGAAAAAGGGAATGGAACCCTTAGAATTGTAATTCCATTCTGATCCATTCTCGTATACCAAATATGACATTAGAGTACAAGTTTCAAGATAGATATAGGATATCAAATCATCAAACTCTTACCATGCCTATAAAGTAGCTTTAGAGAAATTGCTACACAAAATTTATCTTATAACTCATAATACCTACTCGTAACTTATCCAGTCGATTAAGATACAATTCAGTATTCATTTATGACAAGGTTATCCTACTCACCTTTAAATCACCACTAGATAATAGTACCATAGGACCTACTGCAACCGTTAAACTACGCCAATACTAAAACTCCTTGAAATTTAATATTTAGATATGATAATAATGAAATATCAACAAAATAATGTAGTTGTTTAAACCAAATATAATAATATGATTGTAAACTTATTATCTTTATTATAAATATTGCTTTATAAATTGTAATGAGGTACAATAAACATAATTAATATATAGTATAATAGTGTAATATAATAAATTAATGATATAATATTTAATAATATATAATGTACATCATATTATAACAATATTACAAATAATATTTGTCATGTACTTAACAATATATTTATCGATAATAATAATAAACAATACATATAATCATACATTACGGTTATAATGTTATAATGATACAAATGTTCGTGAGGATATTCTACTACATTATAATGTATCTATCTTGTATTCTATACAATTATTCAGCTAATTAAACAAAGCAACGACAATTTTATTTAGTCAACTAAATAAATGAAGTAATAACCATTCATGCCTTATTTTTTAAGAGAAATTGGCAAAAAAAAAACACTAAACTTTCGCCTTAGTACAGATTCAACCCCTAAACTTTTAAAGTAAATTTTTTTATCTCCTAACCTTTTGCTTTGGTGCAAATTCTCCCTTAAACTTTCAAAATGAGTTTTTTGACCTCACAAACTTTCTTCCTAATATGGATTTAGCCTCCAAACTTTCAAAGTGAGTCTTTTAACCCCTTTCCCCCTTCCTAATATAATTTTGCAACATCATATTCATGTGCATTGGGATTGATGATAATATATCATATATTACAAAAATATAATATATATTGTACAAATCTAATATATCAAACCATATACTATAAAGCATATATCAAAATTATATTAAATACCATTTGTTGTATAGTCATCAATATTATATATTATAATAACATATATAAGATGTGCTATATGTTATTGTATAAAATCACATTTCATGACAAATGGTATATTATATAATTATTATATATGTTACATAAGTTAGGTAATTATTCAATTAGATGAGGGTTGTATTTCATATCAATCTTGGTCAATGCATTATATATGATAGGGACAAGAAAAGTACCTTGATCATATATCAAATCATCACACTAGCTTTCAATTAATATATTTATAAAAATAGGAAATGATATAACAATAATTTAATTGTCATTTTATATTTAATGAAATTCACTAATTACTAACTAAGATATATTTACTTTAAAAAAAAAAAAAGATTGTTATACTTACAATGAATATGTAAGTTTTTTATTAAAAATATTTCTTTCAATTATCATAAAATGTTATAATTATATTATCACCAATATATTATATATAAAAAAAGGTGTATGCATAACACATGACTAATTAAGATAGACATGAAATACAACCTTTATCTGATTGAGTGATTGAATAATTACATAACTTATGTAACATATATAATAAGTATATATTATATCATTTTTCACAAAAATATAATTTCATATAATAACATATAATATATCTTATTTATGTCATTGTAATATATAATATTAGTGAGTATACGATATAGAGTATTTAATATAATTTTAATATACGCTTTACAGTAGATGGTTTGATTATTATATTTGTAGAATATATATTGTATGTTTACAATATAGTATACATTGTTATCAATTATCCTCATGCACATACTTTTTTTTATATAAAAAATGTTAAATTTATATAATGTTACAAATTATTGAAAGTTTAGGGCACTAAAAAAAATCATTTTAAAAGTTTATGGGGTGAATTTATAGCAATATAAAAGTTTAAGGGATCAAAAACTCTACCAACACCCCATTTTTGCAAATTTTTAGAAAAATAAAATCTAAGATAAGTAAAAAAAAAAAAAAAAACCCCAAAGAGTCTATATAGAAAATTTTGAGAAAATAAAAAAATAAAGAAATTAGTAAAACCCTAAACAAATTAAAAATTCTTAAAATTAAAAAGAAATTGAAAATGAGGAAAATACATAAAAATTACAAAACCATGAAAAAAAATCCAAAAAATGAGGAAAGATAAAACAAGGTTTCAATTTATTTGGGTGAAAATTAATTTTTTGGGCCTAATATGTACAATAATTTGATAAATCTGAGTTTTTAAATTAAGACAGGTTTCAATTTTCAAAATAATGAAATTTTTTTGTTCTAGATTGATTAATTTGATTTCTAATATTTGAAAGAGCACAATTTAAGTGAAATATACATTCAAACAATGCCTCATTTGGACTAAATTAACAATGTTATGCAATTGTCAAGTTTTAAATTGGTTGAGCTAAAACTTGGGATTTTATCAAATTTAGACTTGTTTTAGGTTCTAAAATCCATAAAATGTATATATTAGGCCCAAATTTTTAAGAATGTTGGCTTAAGATTGAGTGTTGACACAAGTTATGTTATGGATAATTTTAGCCCATTAGGATTGCTTAATTCAAATTTTAATTTCAATAAATGAAAAGAGATGGGCCTCTTGCTCTAGTGGTTAAAAAGATAGCAATATATGCTAGAGGTTATTGCTTTAATATTTAAATCTTGCTTTAAGAAAAACCTTTTTTTTAATTACATTTTCAGAAAAAAGAAAAAAAAAATGAAAATAGAGAGAGAAAAGAAAAATCTTGACTGTACATGGAAGTCAAGTGGGATCATCTTCTCCATCAAGCCACAAACAGCCATGGAAGGACTTATGGAGCTTAAATCTAAGCTTGATTCTTTCAAATGGAAAAATTGAGCGTTTAGATAATTAAAAGATACAATTCTAGAAGCATTTGAATCAAACAACATATTCAAATGAGATTTATTACAAAACGTATCTCCTATTCAAGCTCCAACCTTTGACTTTTTGCCTTCCTCAACACATGAATTTTGTTCCTCTATATAAAGCCATGTCCTACAATCCATTTTCATCAATATTTTCCCTTCAAATTTCATGAAATTAAGCTAAAAAAGAGCTTTCTCTCTTTAGGTTGAGTTTCATGCCCATTCTTTCTCTTTCTAGATTTTCAACCACAATACCCAACATTAAAGCACACAATCAACTTCTACATCGTTCAAAACCAAAGAAAGCACCTTCCTTTATTTGAATTACCCATAAAAGGCCATGAATTTATGCTCCTAAGCCTACACCATCGACATCCTTCACATACCACTACCATTGCTGCTTCTACCACAGTTCCATCATCATAAGTTGATTTCCTATGACCCCACGAACAAAATAGACATACCCTCTTGAGTTAACAAACACCACAAAAAGCTCTACCTAACAACCACTTCTTACTCTCCATTGCGACCCAAACATGGCCATTTGCCTAGCTTACAACTCAATTTGTATTCATTCCAAAACCCTTGTATTATATGCTTATTAACTTGTGTTTAAGCCCTATCTATATCTTAGGTCACTAACTGCGGTTCACATTCCAAACCTATTACTTTGTAACCAATCTATTTTTAGTTCAACTCTAATTAGTTTTCTATTTTTTCTTTAATTTTTTGTTGTAGTATATTGTTAACAATTAATATTGTTTCTTTGAGATTGAGTAAGTTTTTTATTTTTTAAATATTACCTTCCATAAAATAAAGTTTTGCCTCTTTTTTTTAAATACAATATATTTATGTAAATATATACATAGTATAATATGTATATATATTCCTTCAACCACTCAGCTATTTTTTTAAAATAAAAAATGATGATAGATAAATAAATAAATAAAATCATCTTTAAATAGTTTACTTAAATAGTGCTTTCTTTCCTTATATATATATATATAATTAAAGCCTAAGGGCTTTGTGTAACCATCACTCTTAAAAATTACCTATTTAATCTCTATATAATATTATTAAACCAAAATACCAATATTTACATAAATTTTTTAAATTATAAATGTCATATACCATTGATAAAATTGTCAACTTTTTCTTTTTCCATCTTTTTTCTTTTCTCTACTCTATTACTTTATTTTTCCAATTTTTTCTCCCACTCTCCCTCTCACTTTTTCTTCTCAATCTATTCTTTCATTTTTATATATAGAGTAACTACCTTTTTTGGTCTCTCTCTTCAACTAGCACTACTCTAAATTCACTTTCCCATTTTCCACTACATTCTCTCTCTCACATACTACACTTTCCTATACATATTTTATACATCTCCTTAAATGAATAGTTTTTACTTTTTTGATATCATTTTCCTCTCTACATAATGTATAAAGAATATAAATTTATTAAGTACATATTGCTACTAACTTTTTTTTTCATAGTTTTATTTTTTACTCCTTCACATAACTAATTATTAAATATTATAAATTAAAATTTCACGTAGTTAATGTTTTTAAATCTGCACATGTATCGCAAGTGTAGCATTCACTAATATATGTATATTCTAAGAATTTTAAGTATTCCATAGTTTTAGCATAGTTGTAATATAGATGTTTGAGAGCTCCATGAATGAGAATAGGAAGAATATCAAGGTATTTATATAGCTAATTAACAAACTACAACTTCCTAACTACTTTACAACTGTACAAGTAATAAGGAGCTAACACATGTAAAGTAAAATATAAGTTAGTTACAAATAAATAAACATTAAATAATCTTTCATCCCCCCCTCAAGTTGGTGATGCTTGCATACCCAACTTAGACCTAAAAACCTAAAGTTGCTATGAAGGCAAAGATTTTGTAGAAAGATCAGCCACTTAGAATCAAGAAGGAATATGCATAACATGAAGGAAACTAGAAGTGACATGCTTATACACAAAATACATATCTATGTCAACATGTTAAACAAGGATTAGAAGTAACTAGTAGAATAGACTTATTATCACAATAAACGGTAACAAGTAAAGAAAGTGAAATGAAAAAATCCCTTAAAATGAAAGATACCCATAAAAACTCTTTAACTACAGTAGCTAAGCTCTTATACTTAGCTTCCGTGGATGAAGTGGAAACGATAGTTTGTTTCTTGGTTTTCTAAGAAATCAAAGATCAACCCAAGAAGATAGAGTAACCAAGTATAGAATGCCTATCAGCAGTGTTAGATGCCCAATTAGCATTAGAATAAGCCGTAAATTGCAAAGAAGCACGAGAAGAGTAAAAAGGCCCTAAAGAAAAAGTACCTTTAAGATAATTTAAGACATGGAAAGTAGTACTTAAATGATCTTCACAAGGTTTTGACATCACCAAACTTAAACTAAGTACAACAAAGCTTACATTAGGTCATATATGAGTAATATAAGATAGTTTGCCAGCAAGTCTATGGAAGAATGTTGGATTGGCAAGAACAAATCCTACAGCAACATTAAGTCGAAATCTAAAGGGCAAAGGAGTAGGAACTAGTTTAGCACTAGTCAATCCACATTTAGAGAAGACATCAAGAATAAACTTACGTTGATGAAGTAAGCACCTTGAACTTAAATGACAAAGTCCTAGGCTAAGAAAATAACAAGCAAGACCTAAATCCTTAATCATGAAAGTATCATGCAACTGCTATTTAACTTCTTGAATAAGAGCTTCACTTGATCTAGTGATTAGCATATCATCCACATAAAGAAAAATAATTACACAACTAAGTTCATGTTGTCGAACGAAACGAGAATGATCATGCTTGGATTGAGAATAACCATGTGAAACAAGAAAACTAGAAATTTCTAAATTCCATTGTCGAGATGCTTGTTTCAACTACACAAAGAACATTTTAACCTACAAACTTGAGTAAAACTAGCCTTATGATATCCGTTAGGTAGAACCATGTAAATTTCTTCATGTAGATGACTATGCAAAAATGCATTATTAACATCTATTTGGTAGATTGACCAAGAAGACACAATAGCTATTGAAAGTAAAATACAAAGAGTGGTTAACTTGGTGACTAGAGAAAATGTTTCATCATAGTCCTTACCCTCAACTTGTGTATGGCCTTTAGCAACAAGCTAAGCTTTATATTGTTCTATATTTCCATCAAGCTTGTATATGATCTTATAAACCCAACGACAACCAAGAGCTTCTTTATTTGGTGGCAATGTGCTAAGTTCTCATATATCATTCTTTTCTAAAGCAATTAATTATTGTTCTATAGCTTACACCCATTCATTTTTAGTAACTACTTGAGAATAACTTTTAGGTTCTTGAATAGACAACACATGGGCAAGAGAAACAGCGTAGTCATAAGGATAATTGACAAAGTTAGATGTGGAAAGTACAAGCTAACTGTCACGACCCGAGGAGATTAGTCGTAGTAGTCGCCGTATACCGTACAAAGGATTGCAAATTGAATTTCCTTACAATCGACAACCCTTTTATACGATACACAAGGTTACAGCTATTACTAACTACCAAGACTGTACAAGCTTAAGCAATATTATTTCATGATAAATAACAAAATTATAAAACATAACACATGGTCTATTTGTATGAAAGTTTACAAATACAAAGTCCGAAATATGTCTTAAGTTAAACCAGTATATCATTTACATATTCAGATCTATAAACTACCAGAAATACTCTCCAATCATATCCAGTTCCCACATTGACCCTATGTAGAAAACTAACCTCGGGCATGCGACGGCCCAACTCCACAAAAAGATCAGCTTGCGAGAGAAAACTACAAGGGCATAAACCAACTAGCTTAGTGAGATAATTTCCCTTAACCATACAGCAATCAAGTTATACAATAGTTAAGTTCAATCAAATGAATGCATGACAATCAATATGCCAAACAAATACATGCAAGTGACTTGGTACTACATACAACTCAGATTTAACGCTTTCTGAAGTCAGGTTTGGAGATTCATCGGTACAGTAAGATCCGGGTATCATATTAGAACTTATTTCATAACAAAACTCCGCGTTTCATATTTAAAAGGTAATGGTACATCTATTATCAGTTTTATCAAAACGAGTTCTATATATGATTATGAGTAGATTCACGCAGCCTTCACTCACTCCTAAACGAAGGCTTCTGGACTCGACCCTTAACTAGGCAGTTGGTACTTTCAACGCCTAAGTGGTTGGTGCCTCCAATACCTAGTCTTCTCGTAGGCCAGGATAAGTTTATATTGCACGTGTGCACTGTACGAAATCTATCACAATTAATAATCAACCCATGTATGGCCTCTCGCTACCTTCGTGTAATGTGATTGCCGGAATTAGTTATGCAGTGAATAATTATGTGTAATTTAAGTTAACTTTTTCTAGTCGAATAAAATTAGGTCTTATTTATTTAGTGATCATTCCAAGTCATAAATAATCAATTCCTAGTGAATCTACTATGCAACAATCATTACATTATTGAAATTTAAAATAAATTCATCATCAACAACAATTATTATGCACAAGCATAACCCAACCCCATACACATTCATTTATAGATCATAACTTATATTCACTAATTACAAATACAAATAAGTATGGAATCATTAGGAAAAACTCACTCAGCCATAGCTAACTCGAAGGTCGTAGTAATCTGGTGGCAGCTTAGGGTTTATATCAAAATCACTTGAGGATAATAAAAGTTTATAAGTTTGGAAATTTAAAGCTAAACTAGTATCATAATTTATAAGGTTTACTTCACTTAGTTACGTAAAATTGTCGATTTAAGCTTTTTATCGAATTGCGTGTAACATTTTCATTTTAGCTCGGATTATTATGAACTTATAGTCCATTTTGATCGTTTTCAAGCGTATTTTCTCTTAACGAGGTCCGTTCTAGACGTTGTGACTCGCAGTTTAAATTGTAATATAAAAATATCACAAAATTTACCATTTAAGTTTAAAAATTATAAAATATTAATTTTTTCTTTTTCTTAATATATTTATGATTTAATAATTATTTAAACCATATATTTTATATTTTTATTATTTTGAGCATACTTTTCCTATTTTTGAGATTTTAGCCTTATTATATATTTATTGAAAACAAACATACTCTTATATACATATTCATATATTCATGTATTTGTATTTATACATATAAGTTTTACATGTATACATAAATATAAATACCGAATACATATATATAAATAATATACAAATACCTATTCATGTTTTATATATTCGGTATATATATATTTACATAGTATTTAGTATAAAATATGTATATTATATATTATACATGTATTATATGGTATATGCGATATACCACAATATATACTCTATATTATATATTTATATATATGTCCTATATACATATATTACCACTTATAGAAATATACCACTACATATATACTATATGTCTACATATTTATGTGTGTGTGTGTGTATGTGTGTATATATATATATACGAAAATAATTATACATGTATACATATATACATAGTTTACATGTACACACACACACACACACACATATATATACTCTAGTTATTTAGTAAAAATACTTAATACTAATTATATGTATTCTAAAAAAAATACGTAATACATACATAGCCTTATACATACATATATAATTCAATCTAAGTATTTATGCATATATACATGTACTAGCAATGTTATATGTATAAAAATACCATACAAATACTATATTTATATATGTATATACTATATAATATACATCTATAATTACAAAATAATTCCTTACCTATTTCTTTTAATTTTTTTCTTCCTCTTTGCTTCCTTCTCCTTCTTCTTCTTTTCCTTCCTTCTTTTTCTTCTTCTCCTCACGTTTTTGCTTCCAGGTTTCGGTTTGTTTTAAAAAAATTTCCAGGTTTTATTTCTGTCTTTTGTTTCACATGATTAGCAAGCTTAGAAGATAAATTGAGATATTATCTAATCTTTTACATTAATGAGGATGAGACAAAATTAATCATTTCCATTTTTCTTTTATTGTAAACTCAACACTTGGCATTTTATTTCGGTCACATGGGCTGCTATATTGCTGATTTTTCTTTGTTTTGCAGGACGCGGCAACATGGAGAAAAGAAGAAAAGAAAGAAAAAGAAAGAGAAGGAAAATAAAAATTAATAATAAATATATATAATTTTTCGAAACATATAAATTATAACAATACTTATCATAAATTAATTTTTAAATTTTTGTAAAAATTTATCAATTTAATTAGTAACTATTACAATTATAAGTTTTACAAGTTATTATAGCGATTTCATTAAGATTTCATGTGAATAGGCAATTTAGTCAAAAATTGTGATCGACTATGATTATATTACTATTGAGTAATATTTAACTATTTTATAAACTTATAGTCATAATTTTAGGGTTTTGAACAAATTCGGATTTAATTTTGATTAATGGTGTGTAAATCAGTTTTAGGGTTTTAATACGCGATTTAGGGTTTCATTCAATTCTTAGGGTTTTGTTATCGGTGTTATATTTGATGTATTAAATTTCATAATTTTTTATTGTTACTAGCCTTATCGAATTATTGTACAGTTTAGGACACTCGGACTTGATTAGAGTTCAAACTACTGATTTTCTAGGGTTTACACTAACAATGAAGCAAAGAAGTAAACAATGGTAGGCATCAACATTAGAGACAACTGAACTAATAGAATCAAGAGGAATAAGGCAAACACTAAAAGATTCATTGTTAGTAGAGTAAACTAAGCAAACAAAATCTTGAAGCCAAACAAGTGGTTGCTTGATTATATTAGACCTTATAAGTGACTAAGTATGAATATTAGTAGAAGAACTTGTAACTTCAGCAAAATGATGAAGAATCAGCTATCAAGCATGATGAAGGAAAATCAAACTCATCTTGTGTTTCAAAAGAAACTTGGTGCAAGCCTCTAGAAGAAGTTGTAACACCTATAGTTTTAAAGGGAAAAACATTCTCAATAGGAGGCACTTGTTATCCTTTTTAAAAACTAACTTGTAAATAATTTTAAAGTCTAAATAGGAGGCATAGGAGACCCCCACTAAATTGTGCCTCGCAAGTAAACAAGCATGGTCATAATTTACCCAAGATAGAACTAATGGCATATCAATAGGCATACATGCATAGAATGAATTACATAGGACTTATTTAGAAAGCTTAGACAATACCTACACTAGCACCAACATTAGTAGTAGTAGAGGAAATACCCTCACCAACCTACCACCAATAGAGCTAGATGAGATGGTTCAGATTGCACCACTTGATCATAGGCCATGTATATCTTACCAAAGGTTATCAAATGCAATAGATGTTTGGAAGGGATTATAAGTAGGTTTAATGATGCTAAGGACCGGATTTCACAAATTTAGTGATCTTTTGTGGCATTGGAGGTACCCCTTCATCTAAGAGTGACCTATGGGACTCATTTGCTAAAACTTCGAGCTAAGACATGGTGGGAGTCTAAAAAGAGATCTCTAAGATGACCAATCACCTAGGAGACTTTCATATGGAAGTATTTTGAGAATTATTTTCCTAATAGCCTCAAAGTTAAGTATAATGAGGACTTGTTTTCCATAAGCAAAAGAAGTTGTAGCATCCATTTGTATGAGGTTGAGTTTAGTAGACTATTTTATTTTGTCCTAGAGGATTATCAGATGAGTAGTCATCAAAGATGTAAGTTCAAGTTTAGGCATGTAATCCTATGAATATAAGGTTTTTAAGTTTGTTTGTAGAAAAGAGTTGTAAGAATCTAAAGTGTAAGCAAATTGTAAGTGTTTCTTTTTTTTTTTTTTTTTTTTTGTTAAGAAGTTAGAATACATAAGCTATTATATTTTTAAGTTTCTCATGGCCAAAGCATATGAGACTCAAATAGGTTTATTTTTTATTCTTAAATTGTAATATCCATCCAAATAATACTAAGATGCAACCAAAAATCACATAGGGATTGTTGATAGCATCTTCTCATTGAGGTTTTCTTAGCAAGAATGCAACCTACTTTGAGTTGGAAATAAGTTGTTTTGAGTTAATGCAACCTGTTACTGTTAAATTTAGCCACTCCTTTGCTAGCCACCTATTTGTAACAATAGGTTACCTTCTGCCGTACAACTTATTCAAAGAGCTTAAGATAGCTAAAAAACAAGGTACAACTTAGATCCAAGGGCTTAAGTTATTAAAGCCTAGCCTACAAGTTTGGGCATTCAAATTGTACAAGAGTTGTAAACAGTTTGATAGTTATTAGATGAGATAATTGCTCATCTGCCTCTTGTCTCTCACATTAAACACATGTGCAAATTCCTAGAATGCTACATTTTTAAGGCAGTTCAACTACTACCTCATTACAATTATTAGACATCTCTATAAATATACGAATATAGAAAATTATAAGGATTTTTTATCACTCCCTAATGACTCACACTCTTTAAACACTTAACTCCATAATCAAGCTACTAACTTAGATATCGAAATGGTCGTGCCAGATAGCTCAGGCACCTCATTTAACTTAACTTTACTTATGCCAAATCGTTACTTGAAGTCTTAATTTAAACAACAATAGATATGAATTAATCGGAAGAGCATTTTGATCCCTAAAACTTCCTCTATGTGATACAAAAAGGGAAGGAAACCAAGATGTTAATTTTTTTAATTTAACTAATAGATATATTAAAACATGATTATAAATCGATTAAAGTTAATGCACATTGATTAGAGGAAAATTTTGGTACATAATATTAAACTAGGCTTAAAATAATTGACAAGTCCAAAATTGGTATTTGGGCTAAAACCAACTAATGAATCAAGTAGAATTCTTAAGTTAAGCTACCAAGTAAAAGCCCAAGAAAGGTTGGAAATTGATTAGAAATGAAAGTCTTCAACCTAAACCCTTAAACCTAGTTACAAGCCCTAAAGCCACTAAATAAGGCTTAAAACAATTAACAAGCCTAAAAAATTATTTGAGTTGAAACAAGCACTATTTCAAACTAATTTCCTACCTTTAATTATTTAATAAAATCACAATAAAGATTAAAATTTGACTAGAAATAGATACCATAAGTTTATGCCCGTTTGTAAGACTGAAACTCAATAAGACAAGTCTAAGTAAAAGAAGCCTAAATCTACACTAACTTATGGGGCCCATACACCAAATTTAACCACAACGTGAAAGCATGCTCTAAATCTTATAAAATTAACTCTAAGAACATGAAAATCGAAGTTCAAACAAAAAGTTATGGCTAAAATACGAAACTAAATATAACCAAAATATATAGTGAATTTAGTTTAATTATTTAGATAATTTATTACATATTTATTAGTATTACTATCATTTCATTATCATATGACCTTGATGTAGATTTTGAGTTACTTAATGATTATTACAATTAATAGACTACATAGTAGAGTGAGTATTTTAATTATTATTATATTGGGTTGTGCTTTTTTTTATGGCATTAGTTGCACTTTAATTGAATAATTGCTAATAATTGATTGCTTGGGGATTTGGGTATTATGCATGTTTAACTATTACTTACTTTTAGTACTAAGATATCTTGAGATATCAAAATTGAGTTGGGTGCTACATTAGTAGTCATTGCTAGTGTTGCTGATTGCCTACGAATATTGATATATCACCTAATAAAAATGGAATCTAACCATATTCGACTTTATAATTAAATTAGATCATGCATATCATGAACTATATCATTGAAGGTCATTAGCATCATGTAGTGATATGGAAGGGCTATGGGGAAAAGTTGTTTCCATTGTATGACATAATTTGACTCGATCTTTCAAAACTACTTGGTGTGAAGAAATGTTACCTTTTGTTTGAGGCTAAGTTGGAGTGATCATCGCTTAGGGATGAGTGAGACTACATGTGATCCTTACATCCATATCCTTAGCAATTTGGGTTATGGATTTAAAAGGAAAAGAAAAATCTTGATTATAATTATGAGATGATTAGATGGTTTAATAGGTCAAAGTGAATAGAACTTGGAGCTAATATGTAACAGATTTATTTTGCAACAAAAGGTATTAAATTTGTGATATGCAATTTCTGGATGGTTGTATATATTGTCATGTTCATGCTCTTTTTCATGCATTCATACGGTTATTAATTAACTTACTTAATATTACTTAAAAGGTAAAATATGGAAAATATCTCACTAAATTAGATATAGTTTACATCCTCTTTAAGTGCATATCTTCAATAACTTCTTTATAAAATGATTAAAATTTATATGTGCTCTTGGACTATTTTTTGTTAGTTTAAAATTTATTCAATTTCAAGTTTTGAATTTAAAATGGGCGTGTCACATTTTATAAATCTAAGAATCGCACTTCTGAATTAGTAGGTCTAAGAATAAGACCCATGAACAAGCCACCCTGGCTGGTTCTAGTTCCACAAATTTCGGACCCTGGGGCCTGGCAGACCCGAGCCAGTTTCGGAATGGATCTGACTCGTGCTCGGGGTCTAAAGTTCAATTGAAAGTTTTTTTTTTTTTCTCCTAGTTGAGTGTGGCTGCTGGCCCCGTTCATATTTTCAGTTTAAATAAAGATCGCTCATTATTAATTTGCTTTATGTTATGACAGCTAGACATGTCACATGTACATTTCTAGCAACGTTCAAATCATTTGAATATTTTATTTGTCATCAATCAGTCTTCTAATCAATGACCTGCTGCTTTATTATTTTTTGGGTTTTTCTCTAACTAATGATGTACTGTTTCCATATCTGTCGGTGTATGGTTCATTCTTTATGCCTCTGAGTTGAGCCAATAAAACATGGCTATAATTTCGGACATTATATGTATATAATCCAAAAATTGTGACAATTCTTATTTTGTGGCCTCTGTCACATTTTAACCAGAGAATACACGGCCAGGCCAACGAGAAAGGCTTATTATATGAATTAATAGTATGTTACTACTAATAACATGGAAAAATATAAATATAACTTTTTTAAAAAACTATGAACTGTTTTTAATATATGTTGAAATATTATTGGAATTTATATATTATTAATTAAGACTCATTATGTATTAATACCGATAAATATTTTTTCAAAGCAAATTCGATGCATAGGAATTGTGAGCATTTTTGTGAAGCTGAAGTGCTAATATTTCTTTTTTTAGGCAATATTACTCTCAATATTTTTATTTTCACTGTCTAATAGCATAATTACCATCCTTTTACAGTATTAGAAAAATTCTTGTTCCATACAATATAACACTCACACACACATACCCCTCCGACAACATACATAAAGATAAATAGGCAAATAAGCTAATGTTGATAAAAATGGAGCAATCCATATAAAATAAACATCAATCTATGTAGTAATAAAGATGAACAACCTTGGTCATTAAGCATAGGTAAACATTAATCATATCAAAATACCAATTATTATGGAGGAGATAAAAAGTTTCTTCCATCTAACCTATCCAGTCCAAATGAAAAATCTTTTAATCAAAAATCCCAAAAATTGCATGTATATTTATATGCAACTATTTACATACTCAATGTATAAGAAGAATTTGAAAGAGAACTTGGATTGAAGCAATGTTTTGGTTTAAAGTTTCTTTTCCTTTTAGTCAACTATAAAATGTTCGGTTTCGCGTGAGCACAATTGATGATATGCTTGCATCAATCTTTCTTTCCCTAAAGTGAGTACATTTAATATAAAATAGAAATATCACCATTTTAAGTTTCTTTTTAACCAACTATATAAATTAGATTATATATGATGAGTTCAAACTATATCATTCATCATTTTTTTATGGAAAAAAAATTAAGATGGGGCTTCAAAGGAGCCTCATCATCGCTATTTCAAGTTAAATGTTCTCTCTTTAGGGAGAGAGAAAACACACTTGAAGTTTTGAATTTAATAAGTCAAACATATAACATTAAAGATATGTACGCTCAAACGGCTAATATGGAGAGTTGTATTGGCAATTTTTTTCTTGAAGAAATAGCAAAGAAATTCTCAATTTCGTTGCGTCGCCGTAATATAACGAGGCCCCTTTAAATAGGGCCCGCAGTGGGTGGTAGGCCGAAGATCCAATATTCCGACTAAAAGCAGCCCCCGACTGGAGCAAGCTTGGCCAGCAATCATTTTGCTAGCAATCACCACGTGGCACTCCGCCAGTGGCTGCGATTGAAGCTGGGTCCCACCTCAAAGTTCCAGCTGTAGCAAACGGAATTACGCGGAAAGCAGACGAGCAAATGCCAGCAAAGAAAAGCAGACAAGGAATAATTACATTAGCCACAGACAAAACCTACAGGGATTCACACGTGTTAAGTAAGTAAAAGTATGTCGATCAGTGAAGGAGATGATCTTTTGAGCAGCATCACTTAATTAAAGTTTGCTTGACGTAGAACGGTAGCTTCATTTAGTACTGCCTATTCTACTCTATAGCTGAGCGTGTGAAATCTACATAGACTCTAATTAAGCATCCCTTCATATAATTTCTTCATTTGTATCTTTTATATATATATATATATATATATATATTTTTTTTTTTGCATATAATATAATATTATTTAATACAGTTTTTTTTCCTGCCTTTTTTATACCTACTTTGGACGGATTTTGGTTTCAGATTAGACAAAAATAAAATAAGATAAAATTAAGAAAGATTTGAGAACGAAACAAAAGAATTCAATTAATTATGGAATGTTTGATGGATTAAATTTCAATAACATATTAAATAATGGTGATAAATCAATTCAAGATGGGGTTTGTAATCATAAAAGTGAAATGTTATCCAGAAATTTCATTAGAAGAAATTCTCTAATCATAAAATAATACACGATAAGCATGTGCTACTAATCATGGCTGAGCCAATATACAACAATATTGAGTTAGAAACAAGGATAATCTTGAATTAGAGATTGATGTATAATAAAAACTCTAAATTTCAAACGCATCAAACTTAATTGTTTTACCTTTACCTTTGATTTTTTTTTTTTTTTTTTTTACAAATGAATATATATGATGAAGAATTAAACTTATAAATGATTGATCTGATGAGTTATCTAAATATTTTAAGATTTTGCATGCCTTGGATCAAACTTAAAAGGATAAACTAAATAGTTTCTTTTCTAATTTAACTGGGGTTACTCTACTATTGTTTCGGCCATAACACAATATAAAACGTTAAAAAAAAAAATGGTTTCACTTTACACTCATAACAAAATTAATAATTTTTGGGTCTTTTAAAAGGGTGTCAAGGGATGCTCGTTAAAGCCATAGGAAAGTTTTATTTTAACACTTTTGAAGTTAATTAGAAAATTTATAAATAATAAATACGGAAAAAAGATTAAATACTTATTTATTCGACTTATATATACAAGCAAATGAACATAATATTTTGCTAAATTTTGGTGTCATATGCTCAAGGCAAATAGAGCAATCGCAAATCACATGCGTGGATTGTGCCAAACGGGCCCAAGCCAGACTGTGAGAAGCGCCACATTACTAATCTTCCTTCTCTCCTTCTTTTACCAATCGGGTCCCCGCTCACACTCGAGAACCTTCTTTTTTCTCTCTCTTCGCCCATACATAAATCGGTAAATGATCCAATCCAACGGCTACTAGAGGGAGCACTGTCACGTGGACCCCACAACCCTCTTCAAGCTCTATATAAACCCTTATAAATCCAACTCCGTTAACTGTTAAACTACAACGTACTTTACTTTACTTCACTTAGCTTCTTCAACGATCTATCTAGATTAATAACATTGTTATTATGGATCGGAAAAGTGTACTCGCCGTTGCATTAATCTGCATTGTCGTCGCCGGCGTCGGGGGCCAGTCTCCCGCTGCAGCTCCGATGACATCTACTGCTACTGCTCCTGTCGCCGCTCCAGTGAAGTCCACTTCTCCATCCCCTGCTTCTTCCCCCGTGAAGTCCTCTTCTCCACCAGCGGCGACACCTGTTCCAGCGGCGGCTCCCCCTAAGGCAGCTACTCCAGCTCCTGCTGCCACTCCTCCCGCTCCAGTTGCTTCTCCTCCCGCTCCAGTTGCCTCTCCTCCCGCTCCCGTGGCCTCACCTCCCTCAGTCGAGACTCCGGCGACATCTCCACCAGTTCCAGTACCGGTGAGCTCTCCTCCTGCTGCAACACCCGTTGCAACACCGGAGAGTGCTCCTCCTACTCCAGTGGATGTTCCAGCTCCGGCTCCGACCAAGAAGACCGAGTCTCCTGCCCCGGCACCAGAATTGCTCGGACCACCTGCTCCCCCGGTGGAGGCTCCCGGAACTATCTCCGACGCGATGTCTCCTGGACCTTCATTGAGCGATGAGGTGAGCTAGCGTTTCAGTTTCGTTATTCAGTTCTTGTACTTATTCTCCGTACAGTTTTGCATGCTTTGTCGGTGATCTTATACGATTTTCATTACGGTGAGCAATGTGAGCTTAGATCTGATGTCTTAGGTTGAAGATCTGACGTTGCATCGCAAGTTTTGTAAGCTTAGTTAGTATTAGCAACTTAAAAAAACTAGCCAGGGGAGAAATTTTAATTACTAAGAGAAAACATGGAGTTCCGGAACATTGTCAAGGAGTGCTTTGCATGAGTTAAAAAGGAAAATCTACCTGGGATCGAGTCATAAGCATCTAATAATGTATAAACATTTGAAGCACGAGTCGTGAAAAGGGTGGTGAAGAGTGCTCTTTCTATTTTAAGCTATGTATAGATCAGATAGATGATCAAGCAGAGATTTAATCACTGCAACCAGGTGCGGTTTCGATTGGGGGCGATGACTCTGGTCTCTTTGGCAATCTAAGTTTAGTACTTGAGTCTCACTGGGGGTGATCGGGACATAGAGATTAACGTTTCTAAAACTAAAAAAGAAACCGGAACTGAAAGAGTGGTAAATTGGAGTGAAATTGCAGATTCCGATGCATAGAGTACAGTGTGGATTATAGTACTGAAAGCTGTCGTCTAGATGTAGGGTATTTTATTACTTAAACGTCTGGAGCGTGAAGACAATAATTATTTCTCTGTACTGAATTTACATAAACTATTACATAGGTGAGCTAACTATCGTACTAGAGTTAATGTTCTATGCCTCGTCTATGGTTGAAATATTAATAAATTATTGCTTAAATGTAACTATGAATGGAGTGTTTTCTTGATGAATGGAATCATGGTTGTTGGTTTGCATTGCAGAGTGGAGCAGAGTCGATGATAAGGGACGTGCAGAAGATGGTGGGTGGGTTGGCCTTGGGATGGGCAATCTTTGGATTGATGCTTTAGTTAGAGAGAGATAATTTAAAAAGAAAAAAGTGATGAGGAGACATTGATAGATATTTCTCCATCTTTGTTTGATTAATTTAATCTTTTTTCTGTTTTTAAATTTTATTTATTTGTACCCGTGATCTGCTCTTCTTTCTCTCATGTTTTGTTATTATGAGATCTCACATTGGTTATTTATCATCATTGTTGTTACCGTTATTTATTATTATTTTATTATTGCTCTGCATTTTGTTATTGGCGGTTTAGACGGTGAATCAGGGATCTCCGGTCACTGGTTAATTAATTACTATTGGTTTTTTTTAATATTTTCGTTGGATTCTTTGGATGAGACGTGAGACTTGGATATTGCATCTTCTTTTGTATGAACAAATTTTTAGGCTTCTCTCTCGTCCCCTTTTTCCCGATGACAGCTGTCTGGAATATTTTATTTTTGCGTAAATAAAAATTCTTGTATGGCAAACTTAGCTGGAAGGAGCACGATAATACAAAGAAATTATCGATTACGGGGAAACCGAGGGTGTCTTACACAGATCAGGCTCAGGCTACCCTATTACAAATCTGATTTAGGATTCTAGTTTCTTTCAGATCAGTAGAAAATCTAAATATGCCGTTGAATGAGTAAATTAGGTTGCGTATTCTGCTTAACGAATCGTATTCCTTAATGATATTAAAATTTTATTTTACTAATAGGATTGTCACTCAGCATAAGTGGAGTCCGCTGTGTTGCGTATTCTGCTTAACGAATCGTATTCCTTAATGATATTAAAATTTTATTTTACTAATAGGATTGTCACTCAGCATAAGTGGAGTCCGCTGTATCTTAGCATTTTGCACATCATAATTGTACACGGCGGCTAGCTTTTATTCCCTCGAATTTCAAATTCAAGTTTAATCGCCCAAAGAAGAAATTGCTCAAACAAACCCAACAAAAATCCCAATTACTACAGCATGACACGGGCCAGATGCAGGGTTTCACAAGTAGGCTTATATATACACATATATATAGAAAATGCAGCATGTTTCGGAATATTTTAACAATTGGCTAAGTCGTGATGTCTCAAATCTCAGCTCCACTGTGTGATCAAAGCGTGTATATACATGACCGAAACGGGGGTTCGTCGTCGGTCTCATTATCGAACTCCAACTTGATGTCTAATCAAAATAGCCAACGATACAACTAATCTATTATAGCCGCCCAGAGGTGTCTCATACTCTGATCCCATTCGATTACAACTTCAAGAAAACCAACCAGTACCACAGCATTAGCAAATCAATAATCTGCCTACGTACAAGTGGACGTTTAATGCCAAAGTCGCTGTCCATGAGAGATGCAGTAGTTATCAATCTATGACCACTTTCATTAACCTAGTACTCATGAATCCTCTCGGTGAAAATTTCAACGCCTTTCATTACAAGTGATCAAATAAAAGAAAGGAAAACTTTTATAAAACCTCCATAAAAGTGTGTATTGTTTTTTTAAACTTTCACAATATGATTTTTAGTTTTTAAACTTTGATTTTGGTGTATAAGTGTGTAAATTATATATTATTTAGGAGATATTTATATACCAAAGTCAAAACTTATGAGGTTTTTATATACTAAATTAAAGTTTAAAGAGTCTTTATATACCAAAATCAAAGTTTAAAATGTATTTATATATTAAAATCAAAATTTAAAGGGATTATAGAAGTTATTTACCAATTTATAGAAGTTTATAGGGAAAATTCATATTTGAGTCAAAGTTTAGAGAGGGTTTTTATGTATTTTCCTCTAAAAGGAATAATAAGTAAAGTAATAAGTACAGTCTGGAACTAAATAAAGATAAGGAATAAGATCAAACCTAGATACAACATAGAGTTAGAAAATTTGTTAAAAATAAGAAAAATAAAAAACACTCGAAGGCATGTGATGAATGCTAAGGATAGACATAAAATCTCTGAAGATTTTAACTAAGTGAGTATTAAGAATAAGGTATCTTTGGATCCTTGGTTCTTGATGACTATACAAATTTGAAAAACTTTGGAAGAAGTTTTAGTATTTTTGGTGAAGTGTTTTGATAAGTAAGAACTAAAAAAAGTATAAAAAATTCATGCAAAAAATGTTTATGTTAATATATATTTAGATCAATTAAAAACTAATATTGAATGTCTATTTAGAAGTAATACAACCTTTAGAAGATGATACACTACTCTCATTAATAAAAAATATCATTTAAAGTGAAAAGTTGCATTGGTATAATGGATACAACCAAGCAACACCAACACAGCTGTATTGCTAGTCATGTAACTTTATAGACATGAACTTCATAGATACGACCAAGTGACACAGTTGTATCACTGATCGTGTCACTTTCTATTCATGAACTTTACAAATACGACCAACCAATATGGTCATGTCGCTGGTTGTATTACTTTCTATTCACTCAAATTCTTACACAACATGAAACCTAACTCCAATATGGCTATGTATTTATATTGTACCTTCCTTTTTCCATATATAAACATTTCTTCGCATGTAAATGGCATAAGAACCTTCATCTAACATCTTATGTGTTGTTGGTAAACTTTAGGATAAAGGAAAATCCTGCAAAAGAGAATGAAATGCTTAGTACTGGGGTCAGTTTGATGCGGTCATTCTGATATCTAAGTTAATAAGGTGACTTTGTATAAAAAGTATATGAGTAAAATGTGTTAAAGAGCTCTTACAGAATTTTGTTCAAATATTTTTATGCAATTGTAGTATCTAAGGCAGTTGTAATGTCTAAGGCAGTTGTTAGAGTAACTATTAAAACACATGAAAGTTTCTTGATATGACATTTCTCCTGATAAATAGGGCGAGCGAGCAGTTATGTAATATAATCATGCTTATGATAACCATTTGTGCTATGGACTTGAATTCAAATTAGGAATGGATTTATGCTACTCAGTAGAAATGCTGTGTGTTATCTACCCAAAGGTATGCTAAGAGATTCAAATATTCGGCCTGTCGGTGACCGAATGAACGAGTATGTCAGATGCGCAAAAACTGACTATCAACATTATATAATTGGAAATCAATGTAACATTTCCTAACTAGATTATCAATTATAAATTTTCTTCTAAATTGTGAAAATAGATAAGGAATGGCAACTAAAGATTTGAACCAATCCATAGTACTAATCTCGCAAAGTTATAACAAGGTGTTAGGTAGCTCATTCAATTGGACCTTTTATGCTTTATGTTGCAACCTAAGAATGAGCACATGTTTCTATTATTCTTCCAAGCCCAGTGGATTTTCCAATAGTGTTATTATGGCCTTACACTCATCTTGGTTTGTTGAATGTTTAGAAGAGATACACCCATTACCTAGAAGCATCACCACTTTAATATTCAACTAGATGGAGTATATTCAAAACCAATTTAAATTTTCAACATGTAGTTGATTTATTAAGAGATATTCTAATATCTCATCCTTTAAATTATTCAAGAATAAACTTATAATTCATTATAACTTGTTATTACCCTTTGAACCTCTATATTAGTGGTCTACAAAGAATAAGTAAGGTTCCCATTACAATAAACTGGTTAGGCTTCAAACATATTTTAGTAGACATCATTTTAATTGATCTCTTGACAATACATTTGTCAATTAGTTTGCGAAATTGCACTTAATAATAACATAGGTATTTATAACCTTATCAATCATATCTTAGCCCAAGGCGTTCAAACTTCTTATTGTATATTTTACTATAGGCATTTGACATAATAGATTATCACCAAAAGGATCAAATGGCTAACTATGATAACTACTGTTGTGGCCGAGATACTTTAATAAACAAAACCTTTACTATTTGTTCATTTTTTCTAACTTTGTACGGTAATTATAATGTCTATTATAGTGTAATCTAAAGGTGTTACACCCCGAAGCAGTAAAATCGTAACAGCCCCGTCGTGTAAATCATTCTAAGATAGAAGTTGGCCTTACAACCGCTATCCTAGACCTGATCTATACAAGGCATCTACAACTAACTCATTTTAAAGTAAACAATTTGTAAATTTAAATGAATCATTTACCTAAAAAAGTGAGAAAAAATATATATATACTATATTTCAATTGTTACAATTAATAATTACAGTGTTTCACTGTAATATATTTCCTAATTATTATATTATTCAGAAATGAAAAATTCTAAAATAAAAGTTTAAACCTTAAAAATATATGTTTGTTCTTCAAATATTTTTTCTCACTCCCCAAGATTCAATAGTTGCTAGCTTCAGAATAGTTGTAAACCGTTTCTTAGTCAGCACTTGCATGACATCTATAAGGATGTGAGCAATTATAGCTCAGTAAATTAGGATGGAGGACTTAAAACTATACTATAAACATAACAAGGTTATCAACCAACTTATTAGGTACAATGTATGTTTAAGCAAATGTCATCACATGATATTGTCCGGCTTGTCGTGAGATTAGAGAAATTTCACCCACTTTATTCCGGGTTGAAGAGTTGCCGTTAATGTAACAGTTTATGACCAAATCCAAGCTTATGTAATGGAGACACCACTCCTCCCGCGACTATTTTTGAACCATTGACTTCACCTTCACCGCGACCTTCTCTCCTGTCACTTAGTTTGACTAAGGATGAAGAATAGATCATTATGCAATCCTGCGGTATCCCTTTTAAAGGGGTCGGTATTTGGACGTAGAATCCTAGGTTTCCTCTAATGGGTTACCATATAAGTCCGATTATGATTACAAGTCGTATATTTGATTAGATCCAGTTTAGGGTGATCAATTATTTCATACAAATCATACAATATAAGCTAAAACAACAAACAGAATTATAGTATCACTCATAATCAAGCACATACACACAACTAACTATCTAATAAGCACAACCAAGTATAATCTCAAGCCTCCAAAATACAGCATCGTATTAATCCCAACTTACCTCGACTTCTCGCTCACTTACTCGAGGTCCGACTCGTTCAGGCCATCATCGATCATTCTTATAACATAAACGTGGTTTCAGTTTTTCATATAACTATTATAGGTTGGTTTTATTCTATAACGCTTATTGTTATCTCTTTTTTTAGGGTTTAATATGTCCAATTATCTAGGTTCTTAAATCTTTTACAATTATTTTGGGTTTGGGGCCAGGTTCGGGTTTAGTTTCCGCATCGATTTCTAAATTTGGTTCTAGTTTAATTTCTCAGTATTATTTTATACCTAAACTCTAGAAACTTGTTTTGACTTATAATGTGAAATTAATTACCTTACTTCTAGATATCCTGAATACCATAATTACTCCTAGTCAGTATATTATTATACTCGGTACACTTAAATCCTTAATAGTGTATCAAATTTACTCTTGATGTGAAAATTTTTTATATTTTTCATATAATTACATAAATTCAAGATTTCTATCAGATTTATTACATATTCCTATTATTTATATAATATCAATTTTTATCCTAATATTTTCTATTTATTATATTTCTAATAATTGAATATTATGTACTATCACTTATTATGTACATAATACACATCTAATATTTCTGTCACTCTAATTACCATTTCTCAACATCAATTATCATTTTAAAATGTATAAATTCATCCTAAATCAGATTTTACACCTAATTACCCTAATTTAAAAAATTAACTTAAAATTTACTATTTTTTCCTATTACTTATTTACTACATAATTAACCTAATAATTACATCTAACATCCTAAATGCTACAAGTATTATACTTCATTAGATTTCAACATCCTAAAACATATAATTATTCACTAAATCAGTAATTAACCATTTAATTACTTAATTAACCATAAATTATCCATTTTATGCATCATTTTAAGGTCTAAAAATTTTAAAAATTAACTTTTGGAAACGGGCTTCATAGCACTGTTCTATATCATCTAAGTAGTTTACACAAAAAATTTGAGCTTAAAACTACACTCCTAAGGTTTTTTATTTTTAAACCAAAACATGCTCGGTTTTGCATAATTTCTTAAGAACCATATCTCACAGGATATATTTTCATCAAAATAATATTTTTCCTAAAAACTACATACAAAAATATTCTAGAATAACAAAATTCATAATTTTGTAAGAATATTTACTATTTTTACAAAATTACACAAAATCAGGTTAGAAATTGAACTTACCGGTATGGGTGGCTCCGGCCATTGCCGATCGCCATGGCCTTATCGGCCGGTCTAGGTGCTGCCACCACTGTATGGTGGTGGTGGCCGTCTACTCCCAAGTGCTTGTCTGGTGTGGGTTTCCCTCTAAGGCCTTAATTGCACAGTTTTCTTATTTTTTTTTTCTAACCTTAATTTTTCTCTCAATTTCGCCTCTCTCTATTTTTCTCACTCTCCAAACTGACCAAATGAGCTTCTGAATTTTTCTTGCTATTTATAGAGCTTTAGGGAAATTATCGTGCATTAATTTGTTTAGACAACTATCTTATTTTCTTCCATTTTGTCTTTTGTGTTGTTCTAATTTAATTGGCTAATTTTTTTCTTATTTTCCCCAATTGCCATGACCTATATCTAGATCATTCCTTATTTTTTCTGATTTTTCGTTATTTTTTTTTAATTAATTATAAATTTTCTTTAATTATTTAATAAGTTTTTAACTAATTTTAAGTAATTTCGCATATTTTTATCTACACGTAAATACATATGGGATATATGTGAACATTCCTAATTATTATTTAGGTCATTCTATGATTTTTAGTATATATATAATCTATCTCTAGTAATTTATTAGTTATTAGATTACACTTTTCGCCTTTTCGATAATTAACAATTATTATACTTAAAATTTAAAAATTTTATAATCTCGTATTTTATTATTTATTTTCTTAAATTCAAGTTTACGGGGTTATCTTTACTAATATTTCTAATTTTACTTTATAATTTAGACTCGATCGGATTTTTCAATCGATCGAAACCTTGAGTGGCTGGTTCTAGAGCTTACAAAAGGCATAATCAAACTCATTGATACATATCACTTTACTCCTACCATATTGTACACTTTTAATATTAAGTTAGTATCTGCATGATTCAAATTTTCATGTCAAATATTGAGTCAAATACACATTAGTTTATTAGACACAGTGTTCATCACATCACTCTTTAAGTCATCCACTTTGACATATCACCACTTTCTATTCTTTAGAAAGAAAACTACTTCTCTTAATATTACTATTATGTGAGACTCTTTGACATCATAACTTAAGTCAAATTAACCTCATTGGTTAAGAGTCTAAATAATGACTTAATGAGAGTAAACTTTTCATTGGTTGAATATTCATCTAGTTCTTCTCAACTAGTCACAAGATAATTTTTCACAAGTTTTCGTATGAAAATAAGAAAATACGTTGATGACAAAATACATAGAGCTAACTAAATACAACTAATTGTTCTATGCACCATGAATCATAAATTGTGTTATGTAACATATGCAGTTCCTTAAATAGCATATCATGATTTGCACATAGCATATTACCCAATATTATAATAGGAATAAATTATAAAATATACTATTTTACAGAAGATAAATTGGCTTAATATAGGTCACATGTATTACAAATATATATCATAAGCATTAAAATTTGTAATAAAGATTTTAGTAACCAAGTATATGACTACATATACACTGACATATATTTTCTATAAGAAGATAACATAATACATTTTATATATATTAATAATTCACAATTGTTGGTAATTTGTTTAATTAATCAATGGATGTTTGACCTAGAGGGATTCACATAATCAAATATTCAATTGATTCCATCCAAATAAGGTAGACATAGTACCTTATATCAAATTTAATTAGTTATCTCACACATACTCAATAAGACATAAAAGTGAAGAAATTACTTGTGTTGCAATTTTACTAATATATTCATGGTATAAAATATGTCACTTTGAATTATTTAAACAAATGTATGGCCATAAGAAATTAACCAATGGAACTTAAGTTTGTTATCGAAGACATATGAATTACATAATTGTTTGTTTTCCCAATGGCCACAATTCAATATTATATACATATATAATCCGATATTATGTATATAAGAAATTAAATGCATAGAATTCACTCATGCATGAATTTAGTTTTTAATACCATTTTTTTTTACATGTTTAAATGACAATTACGTTAAACGCTACTTCAAACAACATGATGCATTCAATTCTACAAAATAATTTATTTGGATATAATAATAATATTCTTAATAGAAGCCATATTCTACAATTTAAATCATCAGAAATTCATGTCATATATTTATCATGAAGAAAATATATCAAACATTGATATATAGATATGTAGAATGGCCTACATTTTGCATTCATTGTAACCAATCAAGTTTATTATTAATAACATTCACATGGTGAAAATAGCACTCTAAGAATATACTTAGTTTATCAACCATGGAACCAATAATTGGTAAAATTCTTACATATAATTTCCATTAAAATTTCATTGATTTATCGCCATTCTAAAAAAACAAATACAAATAAATTTGTAATGTTGATATATATATATATACATGCCCTCGAACATATATTTCATTAACTTAGGCAAATATGTATTAACTATATCAATCATAATATCAATGATGTTACCTAATTGAGATTGTTGACATTCATGACCTTTAGAATTGAATCACAAGAAATATAATTTCCATGCACTAGTTGAGCATGTTATTAACCTCCTAATATTTGAGATGCAAATAATGATGACTTAATAGAATTTCTTTCTTCTTTAACACAATTTCAATTTAAAAGTACTTATATGATTTTGACATAATAAGATATCTATAAACCACCTCTTATTTTATTTTCAACACCAAAGACTCTATCTTTTAGTTCATTTAAAGTTATTATTTTAATAAACTTGTGTATCATAACATTGATTTTGCTGGCTTTATCTTATATTACTTTACAATTGCCATTATCCAATCATTGGATATATATATATTTTACTTTTTTCTAAAAAAAAACATTAACATGGTGGCATTTAAAATAGGGACGTTGTATTTACAATCATAATAAAATTGATAAAAGTCTCTTTCATACTGTTTCACTTATACTTTATATAAGTATCAACATACGAAATAAATATTCACATAACTTAATTATTAATATCACTCATAAAATGTATATACATACAATAATTTAACGTATGGAAACTTTTAGAATTTGGATTTATATTAAAGAGACATGTCACATTATGATCCTATACAATTAGTGAAAAACTTCTCAAAGCGACAATTTTCTCAGAAGTCGTTATTTAGTTTCCAAATCTAGACACATAAACATGAGAATATAACCATAACAAGTATTCTTTATATAGTCTATACAGTAATGAACTCATCTATGTTTACCCTAACATATTAATCACATAAACTTACATACCAATCATTATAATTATTCAAAGATAAATGTTATTACAAACAAATTGATATGGCATTTATGATTGGTTAATGTCCAATTATATTTAAGCAAGACCAAGGCATAAGAAACATTTGCAAATGCATACCTGAAGCATTTCAATAATTTCCTCTGTTTTAATTTAATATTTCCATTATTGGATTGAAACACCAATATTGATGTTGTGTTTGTTATTTCTATTAACAAAAACATTCAACTAGTATCCATAAAAATTTATATCAAACAACAATTTCAAATAAAAAAAGAAGTTTGATATCTTACCTTAAGTCATTTTCATTTAAATAAATTAACATCTAGGCTTCTTTACTAATCAACATGCATATTCTATGTTTTTTTAAACTTCTCTACTTTTTATTCTTGTATATTCTACCTGCTACTTCTCAAATTCCTTTGGTATTCTTTTACTATCACCATTATCCATCTTTATGCAATAAGATTGCTTAAGATTGCATTTGCTTCACTTGCCATAATAAGACTCCTAAGATTGTTCTCAAATTTGCTAAAGATGGTGAAAATCAAGGATACTCAAAGGTGTATGATAAATGATATTCATAAGAGTCTTATGCGTTATATATTAAGTTTTCTAAGGATAGGCGTAAGCTCTCCCATGATACAACCGAGTAAGTATCAGGAATAAGGTAGCGATCCTTGATTCTTGATGAACACATAGATTTGAAGAACTTTGGAAGAAAATTTATGATTTTTGGTAAAGTGTTTTGATGGTAAAATCTGAAAAAGAATGAAAAATTTGTGCAAAAATTCTCACAAATATTAATATATTAAGATATCTATTCATCAAGTTCTAAGCATTATTGATAGGAATCAAAGACCTATCATGCAATCAAAGGCACATGGCCTTGCTTCTTTGGTGCGCTGTGCCATTAAGTAGGATTTGACCCTAAACAAGGAGCACTTCATTCAAGTAGACCTAGGACTTCTTTCAAGCTCCACTGAACTATTCATCCCTTCGCTAAGTAGAAGTAGACAAACCCACCAATGTTGTCAAGTTGACAAATGACTGAGGTCGAGTTGCCCAACTGCTAAGTTAACCTATCGAGGTAGAGTAGATGAGTGACCATTTGAGCCTACATTCTCCAAACGTTATTCTATTGAGCTATTGACCTACTGAGCCATCAACCTAATCAGTTCTGCTTGCCATCCAGTACTACTTAGACTACCGGATTAAGAGACGGACACATGTCCATTTTTAACATCCATATTGTCCTTTCTATACCAAAATATTCTTTTATTTGCTTTATGCAATTATCCTTATACAACATTTGTCTCCCACTTGTAGTAGGTATCCTTTTTTTAAGTTTTAGCAACCTAGGACTTACCCTAAATGAGATGTATAAATACTTATAGTCTACAATAGCTACATTATTAGTAACAATCAATTTTTAGACATTTCCTTTATAAGCTAAGTGTTTTTACTTACTCCAACATACCCTTATCAATTAGTTTAGAAAGTAACCCATCTAACTTGGACTAGTGCATCACATCTAACAAGTTAGCTGGTTCATGTATGGTAATATGGTATGTCATATCTGTGGGATTAGTATTGGGTTTTTGCTAAACTAACAACTTTCATTTGTTATTCGAACCATCTTGTAGTTCAAACACACCCCTAGTTCATGTGATAGCAGTGGCCGTATGTTAACTTTCCTGGCAACCCATATCATCTTGGTATTAGAGCTTGGTTGCATTCGAGTAACTCTTGGTTTTAGGTTTCATTGCTCTAGTGTGTGCATTCTTGTTGTAGTTGCAAAGTAGGTTGTGTTGTAATATGGATTAAAGTGGAGATAGTGAGTAGATAAGGTTAGTGTGGAGTATAGTTCTAAGAGTAATGGCTAGTACTTTATTCTCCTTTGTTTTAGTACTCGTAAAATAGAGTGTGTGGCTTTATTGGTTTAGTTATTGCTAGTTGTTATTGTTATGATGTAGTAGTTGTTGGTGTGTAAGAATTGTGTTGATTGTTTGAAGTGAGGTTCAATTGTCAATATATTAAAGTAATCGATAATGTCAGATTCTAGTGTTTAAAGAACCTTAAGTAACCAAGAGAGTGGTGCATGAAATATATGGTCAGCAAAGGAGTTATGCACCCCAATCTACAAATGACAAATTGGACAAGCTCACCAACTTGGTGACTAGCTTAATAACTATTATAAATAAAGATAGGCTACAATGAGCTAGAGAAGACCCAAATTGAAGATGAGTAAATGCGCTTCTTAAGAGAGGCAATGGCTGACCTGGCTGAGCTAATGTCCTAGTTTGACCACCCTGAGCTAGAGGAGTGGATGGAGCTACTTAATGAAGGCTTGCAATGGAGGAGATAGAAAGGGATGAGGAAGAAGAGTATTATGAGCCTAAGGAAAGAAATGTTCAAGCTCCTAGAATAGAAGGATTGAAGCTAAAAATTCTTAGTTTTTCTAGTAGGGGTGATGTTGAAGACTATCTTGACTGGGTTGATAAGATAAAAAAGCAGTTTAATTGTCATGAGGTGCTTAAAAATGCCAAAGTAAGACTTGCTATTTTAGAGTTCAAGGGTTATGCTATCTTGTGGTGGAAAAATCTACAAGCTAAGTGAAGGAGAGAAGGAAAGAGGGAGATTAGAGGCTAGGATGAGATGAAGCAAGTGATGAAAAGGAGATTGTGTTGAGCTATTATTTGTCAAAAGGTTGCAAGAGCTAAGGTAGGGAGAATCTAGTGTTGATGCCTACATGAAGGAGTTTCAAATGTTGATGATCTGATGTAAAGTTGTAGAGCTAGAAAATCGAATTGTCTTTAGGTTTATCAGTAAATTGAAGTATGAAATAGGTGATATCCTTAAGACCAGAGATATTAGGTCCTTATATGAGGCAATCTAAGATACATAGAGAATTGAGCAATGTCGAATGAGCAAATTCTAAGCTCCGGTTAGTCAAGACCCCTAGTTAACTTATTTCAAGAAGACCTGTGTGATTGAAACTAAGTAAGACTAGTGACGTCTAACCTGTTCAAGCAAGTCGAGTTGAAGAGAAGGAACCCTTGAAGAGGTTTAAGAAGGGATACAGCTCAAGAAGGAAGACTAGTGAGATTAAGTGCTTCAAGTGTGAAGGATTCTGATATATGACAGCACAATATTCAACTAGACAAGTGATGGTGATAAAGGGTTAAGTGATGACCATTGAGGTCGATAACACTGACAAGGAGATTCAAGAACCAAAGGAGTCTAGACAAGCTAATTAGTCTAAGGAGGAGGAGATTATTTAGAGTCAAGAGGGTAACTTCATGCTCGCTACCATAGTGCTAAGGTGCGTAATTAGCATGAGTCTTGTGCTTGAAGATGAACAGCAAGAGAACTTATTCCACATTGGATGTAAGGTTACTAGGATGTTATGTGCTATCATTTTAGATAATGGTAGCTATATTAATGTAGCATTAGCCTTTATGGTTCAACAGTTGAAGTTACCAACCAAACCATTGCACTTTCCCCAAGCCTTACAAACTACATTAGCTCAATGACAAAGGAGCCTTGCCTGCTTTGAGCATGATGGGAGGAAAAATACTTGTATTTTTTAGCATGATGGATGGAAGATAAGACTGAGTCCCTTGACTGCTGAGGTTAAGACTATGCAAGCTCAGCTTAATCGAGTCTTGAAGAAGAAAACCTTATTGATGTTGTGTGCTAAGTTTTTGAGAGAGATGATGCTTGAGGATTTGACCTTTCTATTGGTCAAAAGGTTGCTTGAAATGAAGAATCTCAATGTTGAACAACCACCCGAGGTAAATGACCTATTAAAGGAGTTTGCCAACCTATTCCTTGACAAGTTGCTAACATAGTTGTTAAAATCATGATTCAATAATACAATTTTATGAGTTTATGATATTTTTCTTAGTTAAAATAGATGGAAAATCGTTTATGTGTAAACTTTTGGTAATATTATGAACTTTGATATACGATTCTACAAGCTTATAATTTTAACAGTTTTATACAATTTTACCGATTCTATATATTCGAATGAATAGTAAAATTGCAATTTTGATAACCATGAGAAGGTCTACCTCTAATAAGAGGAATTGAGCATGCTATGCATTTACAGCCAAGAGCCACATTATTGAACAAGCCTACATATAAGCTACGTCCCAAATAGGTTGTCGAGCTACAAAGATCAGTTGATGAGCTGATAAAAAGAGGTTATGTTCAAGAAACCTTAAGCCTATGTGTTGTACTTGCTCTGTTGTTGCCAAAGAAGGATGGTACGTGGAGAATGTGCATAGACAACCAAGCTATCAATCGTATCACCATCAAGTACAGGTATCCTATGCCTTAATGAACTACATGGAGCGAAGATATTCTCGAAGATTAATCTTAAGTCAAGATACCACCATATTAGAATGTAAGAAGGTGACAAGTGGAAGACCACATTAAAGACCTGCAATGGATTGTATGAGTGGCTAGTTATGCCCTTTAGACTATCAAATGTGCTGGGCACATTCATAAGGCTGATGAACTATTTGCTAAGAGAGTTGATTGAAAAGTTTGTTGTTATTTACTTTAACGATATACTTGTTTACAACCTTAACTTGGAGGTACACTGTAAGCACCTTTGAGTTGTCTTCGACAAGCTTCGAACTAAAAAACTATACGCCAATTTGAAGAAATGTGATTTTTACCGACTTGAGGTGATCTTCTTAAGATTTGTTATGAGTGGAGGTAGCATACGAGTTAATGAAGAGAAAAAGATGGTGATCACTGAATGGCCTGCGTCGACCTATTCTACTGATGTGTGAAGCATTCATAGCTTAGCATCCTTTTAACATCATTTCATAAAGAGTTTCAATACTATCATAACCTTACTAGCCGAGTTGTTGAAGAAGAAAGTTGAGTTCAAATGGGGAGAGAAGGAACAATTGAGTTTTGAGGAAGTGAAGAAGTTAACTACTGCTCTTGTCTTAACTTTACCTTGCTTTGACAAAATGTTTGAGGTAGAATGTGATGCCTCTGGAATTGGTATAAGTGTTGCACAGATGCAAGAGGGTCAACCAGTGCATATTTTAGTGAGAAGCTCCAACGAGTTACCTTAAATTATTCTGTATATGATAAGGAGTTCTACTACTTGATCTGAGCTTAAATTGTATGGTAACATTACTTTTTGCCTAGAGAGTTTATGATCTATACCAACCATGAGTCATTGAGATACTCGAAGAGCTAACTCAAACCATTTAAGAGACAAGCTAAGTTGATTAAGTTTATGGAAGGTTTTTCTTAAGTTGTCAAGTACAAGACTAGCAACAACAAATATAGTGGCTGATGCTTTATCTAAATGACATGCCCTCTTGTCCGATCTTTAGACAAGACTTCTTAGATTCTCAGTTATTAAAGGTTTGTATGCCGAGGACCTACATTTTGGCCTAATCAATGCTCTATGTAAGGATGATTGAGCAATTGACGATTACTACAGGGAGTATGAATACTTGTTTAGGAGAGGAAAGTTGTGTATCTTGACTTGTTTTTTACAAGAATAGTTAGTGCATGAGGCGCATAGGAGATTATCAGGCCATTTTGGTAAGCACTGAATTGATGGGGTATTAACTTATAGATTCTTTTGGCTGAAGATGATAAAGGATTTACAATTTGTAGTCAAGAGATGTGTACCTTAGCAAAGAGCCAAGAGCCAAGCTAAATAGGCACCCTATCTACCATTTCTCATCCCCACCAAACCATGGTCTGAGCTGAGCATAAATTTTGTATTGGGTTTACTGAGGATGTCCTATGGAAAGGAATCCAAAATGGTTGTTGTGGATTAGTTTAGCAAGATGGCACACTTTGTGCCATGCAATTGAACTAATGGATGCTTTGGCTATCACTTTTCTCTTTTTACAGGAGGTGGTCAAGTTGCATGGAGCACCAATGACTATAGTTTCTGATCGAGACCCTAAGTTTTTAAGCCATTTCTAAAAGACCTTATGAAAGCGATTAGGAACCAAGCTACTCTTTAACATATCTTGCTACCCGTAAACATATGGATAGATTAAGGTCATCAATCAGACCTTAAGGAATCTATTACGAGTTGCTATTGGAAGAAATCCAATTGATTGGGATATGTGAATGCCAATCATTAAGTTTACCTACAATAGGATTGCCCATAGTGTCACAAAGAAGTCAACTTTTGAGGTCGCCCATGGATACAATCCTAAGTTATTGCCTGACTTGATTGCCCCATCTAGCCGACTTGAAGGCCCTCAAGCTGTTGAAAGATTTGAAGCCATCCAAGTCATGCACTAGAAAGTTATAGACCACCTGACTCAAGCTCGAAAGAAAAGACTGCAGATGAAGAACTAGAGTATTTCAGCTTAGCGATTTGGTATGGATTCATCTCAATAAGGAATGATTCCCTAATCTCAAGAAGAGCAAGTTATCTCCACGAGCAAATGGACCATTCAAGGTGATCGTGGGGATAAACTTGAATGCTTACAAAGTTAAACTACCTAAAGAGTATGGAGTCTCCAATACCTTTAATGTCGTTGATCTTTACCCATACATCCCCGAAGATGAGCTATTTAATACCGATTAAGATTTGATCCCAAAGCTCAATTAGCTTGGAGGGGATGATAGGAATCAAGGAACTATCATGCAATCAAGGGCTCATGGCTATGCCATTGAGCAAGATCTAACCCTAAACGAGGTGCACTTCATTTGAGCAGACCTAAGACTTCTTCTAAGCTCCACTGAACTATGTACCCTTAGCCAAGTAGAAGTGGACGAAGCCACCAATGCTTTCCAAGTGATAAATGATCAAGGTTGAGCTACTTAACTACTAAGCCAACTTGCTAAGGCAAAGCAGATGAGTAACCATTTAAGCTTACATTCTCCAGACCCCATTTTGCTGAGTTGCCGACCTAATCAACTTTACTCACCATCTAGTACCACTTGGACCACTTGATTGAGAGATGGATACTTGTTCATTTTCTAACATCTTTACTATCCTTTTCTATACATGAATATTCTTTTGTTTGCTTTGTGAAATTATCCTTATACAACATTTGTTTCCCACTTATAGTAGGTATCCTTTTTTTGTAAGTTTTAGCAACCTAAGACTTACCATAAAGGGGATATATAAGTACTCGTAGTTTGCAATAGTTGCATTACTAGTAACAATCAATTTTCAAACATTTCCTTTGTGAGCTAAATGTTTTTACTTACTCTGACCTACTCTTATCAATTCATTTAGCAAGGATTGTAGTGAGTAACTCATCTGACTTGAACTAATGCGTCACATTTAGCAAGTCAACCAGTCTCTATATGGTTCTATGGTGCATCATAGTCGTAGGATTAGTGCTTAGTTTTTGTTAAACCATCGACTTCCATTTGTTATTTAGACCATCTTGTGATTCAAACCCACCCCTGGTTCACGTTATACCGATGGTCGTATGTTAACTTTCTTGGTGACCCATATCAATGACAACTTTTCTTAAGGATATATCCATTGACATCACTTAGTTTTTTAATCATTAGATCATGTTTAGATTAGTTTTTAAAAACTGATATCGACTTTCCATTTTGAAGTAATGCAACCTTTAGAAGATCATACATCACACTCATTGGCAAAAAAGTCATCTAAAGTGAAGAGTTACATCAATACAATGGACACAACTAAGTGATACGGTCTTGTCACTAGTTGTATAACTTTTTGGCCATGAAATTCATAGACATGACTAGGTGATATGATCATGTTAATTCTCACGTAACTCTTTGTTTATGAACTTCACATATATAGCCATTTGGTCATGTTACTGGTCATATCACTTTTTATTAACTGGAATTCTTACATAACCTGAAACCTAACTCTAATATGGCTATGTAATAGTCACATACCTTACTTTTGTCCATATATAAATATTTGTTGTCATCTAAATGACATAAAAACCTTAACATCTTATATAATTGGAAACCTATACAATAGAGTTCAGACTACTCTATCCCCATTGATACATAATCGCCTTTAATCGAGGACTGTATCATACTTTATTGATTAGCTTAAAGTTGGTTCCAAGAACCAAATACAAGATTCTCATAGTTACCATATTAATAAACAAGTGTAATGCTTCTTTCAAGAGTTGCAAAAACTAATTCACTTGCATTGCACTTATCTTAGTGTTTGCAAAATTAATGTACAAGAAATAAGAAATATAACGAGAGAGTTATAAAGATGTTTAATAGCAATTAAAAACTTTAGAAGTTCTCTTTTATATGCCTTTCTCTCTTGTATTTAAAGCTCTCTAAGTAACTTAGTCGATGGCCTCTTTATCTCTACATTTAATGCTCTTTAATGGTTACCTTTTTGTCAAACAATCAGGTAGTGTAATAGGTTACCGTCTTGATACTACATGCAAGATGGCTCTAACATCAGCATGATAGGTGCTTACCACCGAGGTATTAGGCACTTAAATAGAGGTTGAAAGAGTCCTGGCTACTACTTGGATGGTATAGTGCATTACCATTCTTAAAATCTACTAATCCTGAGTTTAATCCTCCCTTTTAGATAATTTACAAGCTTACTGTTTAGTTGATAAGCCCTTTTTTTACAAGGATCTTATTACATTTAGAGAAATTAGGTAAAAGATCAAATTCTCCAAAGAAGTTTGGTTTTAAAGGATACAAAACTTTAGATCTTATTACATTTAAAGAATTAAATAAATTGAGTAAAAGATTGTATTTGCTAAAGAAGTTTTGTCTTAAGGGAGACGTTGAAAAAAAACTACTTTTTTCTCATCAAAATTGATTACCAACCTTTCATTTCAATAACAATAACATTCCCTTTTTATAAAATTTTGTAATAAAAGCTCCCCCTTAATTACGCACTCCTCCTCAATTAAGTATTCAGTTTTTAGAAGTATTTTCAAGTCCATAAACTCAATACTTAAATTAGAGAGAAGTACAAAGTTTTCAACAATTCATTTTTGAAAGTGGAGACCGAGGTTTGATTTCGAAAAACTAAAGGTTTGCAAAATACTTGGTAATAGACAAGTATACCTACCGATTCTATAGTATAGCAATTATGAGTTTAAGTATCATTCCCATAGAGACTATATTTAGGTACTAGCAATTCATCCCTTTTCTACTATTTAATCGAAAAATTCATGAAACACTAAATTTAACCTAAACCTAATTAAATAAAATTAAAATAACTAAATTGTAAACTAAACGAAAGGTAAAGAAAATTAAGAATGCAAAATATAATATTGTATCTAGATCTTGAATCCCCTTAAGATTACCTATGTTGTCAAGATAAAGATATCGATTTCTTTAATATTCAATTAAACCATGAGAATTCCTAAATTGAGTTAATATCTTTCTCAAGATTATTAGTTCCTAACATTAGGTTGATTAACTAAAATCTCTTTTTAGTTATACCCTATGAACGTATTAACTTCTTTGAATTCTTTTATTAAGTTTGACCCTAATCTAGTTATGTCTTCCTAAATCTAAGGCTGGATGAAACTTCTTTCATTTATGCAAGATCCATTCAGACATAAGATTTCACAATCTCTAAGCATGAAATCAAATAATTGAATTAATATGCTAGTAATAATAATTCAAATAACAATGAAAAGCATATAATTGGAAAACAAAGAAATAAAGAACCATCAATTGAATTAAAAGAAAATAATAACTACATGGTCTTCTTAAGGTTCATCTAATCTAGGCACTAACTAATTAAAAGAACAATAATCTAATAATAAAACCTTAAAAAGTTGTCTAATGTGTGTGCAAAGTGTAAAAAATGTATCATTCTCTAATTAGGTTTTATTGTATCTTCTATTTATAATGATGAAATATGGCTTTAACATGGCTAAAATATTTGCGTATCTTTTTAGTTTGATCTTCAATTGTCTAGCAAAAAAAAGAGAGACATAGACCCTAAACATTCAAGACATTCCTATATCTTCTAATAATACATCAAACACGGCTTTTATCTCCATCACACAACTATAACTTCCATTTTTCACCATAATGCGGTCATATGTTGCTTCAATTACTCCTTTGCATTGAGAGTTACATAATCTTAACATCACCATGCTATTCATCCATATATCTCACTAACCTTATTTGCCCGACAACATGACCTAACATGACCATATTAGTAGGTCATGTATCTTCCTAGTCTTGTTTGCATTATAACACAGGGTTAACATAATCCCTTCAATCGACTATATTGACCTTTTCAGAAAGTCATAACTCCACTATTTCAACCCTATATCAAATGAAACTTGATTCATTTTCTTCCTTTTCTTCTCAAAACTTTCTTAAAGCATGAAATGAAAATATTATCCAATTAAGCACCAAATCCAATAAAAAAAAAATAAAATCATCAAAAGCACTAAAGAAACTTATTAATGTATAAATGTGCTTATGCACTTATCAAACTATCCTCCATATAAGTCTTCGTTTATCCTCAAGAAAAATAAATCAAAACCATGAAAATACATAAGGATAAGAATCTTCTTTATTCACTATTACATAATAAAGTTAACCATACATTACATTAAATCCATTCAAAACTCAAAAATTACTTTTGCATTCAATAATATGCAAATCTAAATCCTTGGCAACTTTCATTTTCATAACTTTATTGAGTCCTTGTATCATGCCCTTAAAACACAAAAGTATCAAAGTTCTTCACATAATACTAAAGTGCACTAGTGCTCAAAAGTTAATCCATGTTTCCTACATCATTTAAATAAGGATTACCAACTTAAAATTAGATTTAACATAAACCAATCAAGATAGAGTTATAGGTATTTTAACCATTTAGCTAAGATGTATACACTCCCCTCTTCAATCTCGTTAAGCACAATAATTTAGGGTAAATGCATTTTATATCCACCCATCCCCTGATCATTCACTTATTATATATTTTCATTCAATGGGGCTTTTTTTTTCCCCTTCTAATTTGCTAGATGGCTTTAAGCTATTGGGTTTTCCCCTTCTAAGTTTAGCTTTTCTCAACTTTTCTTTTGACCTATGTAGTAAGCTTTCAACTAATAGTCATGAGCTCATTAATCAAGTTAATAGGTGTTATTCCCTTATATAGAACAAAGTCACTCTTTAGGCTTAATTACTCGAGTCAACAATACTCACTACTAAACTTTGTTCAATTTAATTCATTATCAATTATTTATATATCCTCCAACTATTTTGATTTTTCAAGGAATTCCTAAGAAGTAAGTTTCTTTTATTCATTTACTAAATATAGATGCCTTGCTCTCAATGAGTGACATTATTCTAACTTTAAGTCTTCAAATTTAAGCCTAAATAACATGTAATCTACCTCCTACAAATTCCATAGTTCAACCCTAATAATGTAAAAAAAGGTTATAATTGATCAAGTAAAAGTTATCATAAAATAGAAAAATTTGGCCCAGAAGTTGCTTTCTACCTTTGAATGAAAAATCAATATATGCAATATAATGATTAACTATAATCATATGTAAACTCAAGTGTAGGATAAATTCATTCATTAAAACTCGTAGTGTTCCATAACCAGCATCACATCACAATAACATTATACCTCTTCCCCCTACACTTGAATGCATACTATGTAATGACTCCACCAAAACTCTTCCCATCAATGTATTATTTGTTTTAGTGTAGTATGCTATACAATTTTGTTCTTTGGTGAAGCTACTTTTGAGAGTGTCACCCATCTTGGATTGCTCTTCCTGAGCATGCTTAACTTCGGGATTCTAATGAACTTTAGGAAAAAAGATACCTCGATGATTAGAGTTCCATCATCTTCTACTTAAGGGGTATCACACATTTTCCCCAATATACATAATAAAACCAATCGAAACATAAAAGAGAAAAAGAAAAGTGAACCGATACTTTCCCAGGATAATAATTGCCTCATTGGTTATGTTAATCCTCACCAAGCAACTATAATCAATTTCTTCGCTTACCAAATGCTCTCTTGCTTACATACTTAAAACACACATCAAAAGACTAAAAGAAAAATAAAAATGAAAACAATCTCTAAAAACAATACTAAAAATTAAACAAGAAAGTAAATGGAATCAAAATAAAACAATAGGTTGCCTCCACCAACTCCTATGAGAAAGTATCACATTTCCATTATTCAAATAAAGATAGGGGAAAAATAATTAATCACTCATCTTCAACTTAGTTCCCCCAAAAATTTCCCATGGTGGGTTCATCAACAAGAGAAGGTTTTAAAATCAATGCCTCATCATAAGTTCTAACATGTAACATTGAAATTTTGGGCACTCCAAGTTAGGTTCATCTCCTCCTACCTCAATCACTTCATTAGAAATTACAGAGGGCTCTAATCATTTAAATAAAATTGCTTGTCAACCTCTTCAATCTCCTCCTATGGGGTAGAAAAATTCGCACTCAATTCAATCACTTCATGAAGCACTTCTAAATTTTAGGGATTAAGTTCACGTTAATGTTCTCCACTAGCTCCTCTCCCCTCTCACCTAACTCTGGTTCCTAGTTTTAACTGTTAAGTTCCTCCCTAATTTCCAACATCTCATCTCCTTCAACCACTAACTTAGTCTCTATTGCTTGGGAACCCTTCAAATATAACTCTCACTTCTCTTTTAGAAGTAAACTTCCCAAAGTTCTCAATAATCTCCCTTAGTTTCTTAAGAATATCAAAAGATGTGGTCAGTTTTGGCATCTACTATTAAGATGATCCTAAAGAGTGTATATTATGGTTTAGTGTATCTAAAATGGCTATTTTCTAAAAGGTAATTGAAAACTTCATTCTTTAAGACCTAGGGTGGTGTAACAAGGCAGCTGGGGATTGTATGGGGACAAAATTATTGGGATAGAAGGTATTATACTTCTCCTAATACTTATTAGACAACTAAACAATAGATTTTTCTTGTGCTCGCTTATCTACTTGTATATTAGGTTGGTATGGCAAAGTGGCTAGGCTATGGACTAGGTTATTGAAAGTGTAGGGAACCTTTATTTCATATTTTGCTAAGTAATCTATCTTAAGGGATTTCTCTCTTGGTTGCTCTTCTTGGAAGTTAGGGTAGTGTATATTTTGGATATTTAGGTTTGTTGAATAAAGATATGGATTAGAAACTCATAGGAAAAGTGTTTATACCCACAATATTAACATATGACATCACTAAAATTCATGGGCATAGGTTCTCTATTACCACTATGTGCACTCCAATAGATATTTCCTTAACACCACCAACCATATTGTAGCTTGAAAATCATAGCCAAAATGATTCAAATCACTAATCTTGAAAATTCTCAACCCCACTTCACAACCAATAATATAAAATATGTAAATTCAAAGAAAAGACAAACGAAAATGCAAAATTAGAAAAGAAAATAAATGAAATTGAAAAGTATCTAAATAAAAGGAATTATAAACTAAAAAGGAATTTTTTTTAAATAATGGTTAGATTAATAGATTAATGAGTACAAAGGAATTTGACATTAAGCTGTAGTAGACTAAGCTATTGTCGTTAGTGCTATACAATGATAGATACATGGAACCACTATATGACCAACACTTTATAATATCAATAGATCAAAACCAAATAATATGGCAACAAGGCAGACACCTAATGATATCAACTAAACATAGCTCGTCTCTATAAAATCCAAAGATCATGTTTACTTGCAATGTAAAAATCTTCAATGCTTTATTACTTTAGCTCATTGAAATTTTTTTTTTCTATGAAAATACGCAAAAAATAAAAATAGATCCAATTACCTTCTAACTTTAGCAAATGTTATTTGGAGATAGTAAACCTAAAAGCAACGGGTTTGGAGAGCAGGAAGATGTGGATTGGGTTTATAATTATGCCTTTTATAATCTCTTACAAAATCTTGATAATAATGTATTTATGCATGCCCTGGGCTGGTGGTTCTAAGTAATTTACATATCCTCAAAGAGGAAAAATAGGTCGAAATATCAAAAAGAGGCTTCCATTTCTTTATATCAACAATTATGTCCCAAAAGATGAATGCCAGATAAAGTTTTTTTATTTACCAACTTATGCTATGAAGTCAGTAATTTAGGTTAAAATTCAAGGGGTAACATCAATAAGTGACAAAAATATTAGTGAGTTTGGCACATTTCATGATGTTTATGACATCTACGTAGGAGGCATCAAGCTACAAATGAGCCTTTAATTAGTAAATATGAGGATTACATTCCACTAGAGTTAATTAAGGAACTTGCTCAAAATGTTGGTTGGTGGTTCTTAAAATTTCTAATGCCTGTCTTAGAGATACATTACTCAGTTAGGTTTCACCATAAAAGATATATCTTAAAAGTGGAGATATTAATATCTGCAATATCCCAAATCTTTTTCCTTGATGCTAACAAAGTTTTTGGCTAATTGATGTAAACGACAGGTCTGCATAGAGGACAAATGTAGAGTTTGTATAAGAATACTTGTAGGGTTGAACTTAGTTTCCATCGCACGCCTTTAAGCAAAATAATAGCCATAGAAATAGACCACCATAGTCCTTTAAGTAATCTAAACTAATGGAATTATAATCACAAAGAAATTATACTTGATTTAAAGAGATGATGAACTAAGCATCTAATAAAAATGAACGTAAACTTTCATTTTATTTATGAATATAGGTACCAAACAATTTTGGTAAAGATAAAATTGATATTGATGAAGAATTATAAGGATATAAAGAATGAAAAATAATAAGAATTAGGAAGTCTTACTCCAAAAATTCTAGCTAAATGATTTGGTTATCAATGATATTCTTAATTCTTATAATCTTAAACAACATTGCCATGAGTATTTTGGAGGATAAATGATATTTTAAATATCTAATTGTTGATATTTTATTTAAAAAAGAAAACCAAGAAGATAAAAACCTACTGGTGGGAAAGAAAATGAATAAATAGTTGAAGGAATAGAAGTCTTTGAAGATTTAGCTAGAGTTAGTAGATGTTGAGTATAGAAGGAGTTGAGTGGTTATTTGCTTTTTGCTACCCAAACTAGAAGTAGAATGTGAAGATTTTAGATAGAAGAAGTGGGAAATAAAATAAAATGGATTATTATGTAGCAAACAAAAAGTCAAGGGCATGTAGGTTTTATAAAACTAAGGCACTTACACTTATGTCACGTTTAATATAAGGAAATGGGATGGAGTAGAATAGGGTTGAATGAAATTGAACATAATGGAATGAAGAGTAAAATCATAAATCCATTCTTATATTTAGAAATGTCCAAGGAATGGAATGTGTATATAGTTGTATTTACCAAAAACTAGAATCATGATTCTAATCTAGTTCATTCTTACGTACTAAGTGTAACGTTACTTCTCCTCCTCATCCTTCTTTTCCTTTTTTTTTTTCTCTTTTTCTTTTTAAAATTAAACCATTTGACCTAATCTTTAGAAAAAGAAGTATATCATATATTATACAAAACTTGATTACGCTTGTAAGCTAAATGAGCTTAGAATTTTAGAGCTTAAGCTTGACTCGGTTAATTATTCAATTAACTTGAGCTCAAGCTTAACTTGATTGTCACCAAATTCAATTAAGGTAAAATTTAAGCGCAACTTGAGTAGTTTGTGAATTGACTTGATTCGTTTGCACCCCCATGCTTAGTTAGCAAATTTGGTATATTAACTTATTGTAAAATTTTACTTGGCATGAATTTTGTTATGTATATTTGCATATGTATCCATAGATTACTTGTTATGAAACTTGTGTGGAATGAAGATGAAGATTAGAGTTAAATGCAATGAGAAGCTACTTGAAGATAATATTGGCAGAAACAATTGATTGGCCAAATTGCATCTTTGACCAAAGATGTATCCAACTAGTAAATAGTAACTGAAGAGTAAGATGAGGATAACGATAATAGGGATGGAGTAAGCTAAGGGTAGAGTAGTAATGACAAGATTAAGAGAGGAATAATGACAATTAAGTTCTCCAAGTGAAATTTTCCTAAATATGACAGATCCATAGATCATTTGGTCTAGATTAATCGTTGTAAGAATTTTTTCAAACACAAAAGATTTCTAGAGGACAAGTGAGTAAAACTAGTTGCCTTTCATTTAGAGGGCGATGTTTAATTGTGGTTTGTGATGTTGAAGTGTACTAGTCTAAACTTAGAGGGGAATGAGTTCAAGAATATGTGTAATATACAATTGAAAGCTCCTCTATGAAGTAATAAATTAGGGGAACTATCAAAGTTGCAACAACTTAGTCTAATTGAAGGATATGAGCATCGATTCAAGTAATTATTGGCATAAACACCACATTAACTATAGAGTAAGAGGTAGCTACCTTTGTTAATGGCTTGGAAGATTATATTGCAATAAAAGTTAAGTTACATCATCCTAATAATCTAACCTAAGTGATGAGTTTAGCACTTTTCTACAAGTAAAGAGCACTTTCGTTGAAAAGAGAGCCAAATGGTTAGGTAATGGGAGCACCATTAGCAACAACCACATAGACTTCCTTACATCAAGAAACTTAGCCTCCAGAAGTTGTATGACTGAAGAGTTAGGAGGCCTAGCTTTAATTGTGATGACCCCTTTATCATAAGCAACAAATATAGGTGCTTATATTGGCTAGAATATATGGAAGAAGAGGAGCTGATCAAGCAACTACACAAAATCGAGAAATAATGAATGACAATTGGAGTTGTGACAAAGGAACAAAAGCTATACTATGTTGATATTATCCCAATTACATGCATGATTTCATGCGCAACTTCGAAGGGATGAGTAAATGTTATGTAGCAAGTTTACACTAAGATTGAGCAATGGTGTATTTGTGTATCGGAAGCAATGTGTCTATGTGTAGTATGTGTTTTTGTGTATGTAAAGTCATGTGCCTAGATGCAGCAATAGAGGGTGTTAATGTAGATGTGCAGTGTATGTTTGTGAATGTAAAGTAACATGTCCAAGTGTATCGATGTAGTAGGTGCTAGTGTAGACTTAGTGTCCTTATATGTTCTTTATATAGTGATGACGTGTCCTTATATTTATGGAAGTTAATAGTAGTTATTCTATGTGTTAAAATAGGAGTTAAAATAGGGAAAAAGTATGCATAATTGCTCCTTTTTACTATATTTCATGAAAAAAAGATAAAAAAAGAAAAAAAAGCAAACCAATTTTCTCTAAAAACAAAAACCAAAATTCAAATGTTTAATAGATCTAAGTTTTCTCTTAGCATCCCTAATATACTTCCAAAAATAAGTAATTATAGTAGAAAAATGAGTAAGGTCAAGAGTATTAAGAAAGACGATATTGTCTTAAGTTACCTATAATGAGATCACAAACGCGATCCATATCATGTAGAAGTTGAATTTTCTAATTTATTTTGAGGAGCAATTGATTATCTTTCCTATTTTACCAATATGATACAAAGTTGTCAAACTTACGATTTTACCTAGAGTTACTAAAGAATCTATAAAATCGAAACGTAAAAATGTAAGTTTCTACAACTTATATTAAATAACTTTAAAAAAACATTAAATATGTTTATAGTAGTTAAAGGAAACTTGAAATTCATAATGAAAACAAAGAAATGAAAAGAAATTTGTTCTTTTTTGATATAAAAATTCTGAATCTACAATATGACATTCTTAGAAAATCAATAAGTAGAGTTGAGACAATTTTTTTTCATTATTTTTTTTTTTTGAAAAAACGTGATGAATTGAAGAGAACCAAATGTTTTAATCCTTTTTAAGTTATTAATGGTATAAACTTAAATACATGATTTTTATTATGAACATTTCTTATAGGAACTAGTACCCAAATGAATGGCCATAAATATCAAACAAAGGACTAAGAGAGAGAGAAAGAGGATAAAATTGGAATAAGATAGGGAAGATGATATAATACCTTAATAGTTCATAAGATAGTAGAGGCCTAGTTATATATATACATATATTTTTATTTATTTATTTATTTTTGACCCATTCAACTCATATATGTAGAATTGACAAATTTGGTAGAACACGTAAAATTAGTTAAAAACATAAGTTTCTACAAGAAAATAATTTTATATACTAGTTAACTTGAAAAAGCCTCTTAATATTGTAAACTCGAAAAAGCCTCTTAATATTGTAAACTCATAAATGCATAGGTAGAATTGTGATTTTGGCAACTATGATATGATATGATTATGTTGGTTTTTGCATAGGAAGTTGCATCTAGTATTTTATATGATTGTTGCTTTTTTCTTAATAGAAGCTAAATTTGTTTATTTATTAAAATAAGTTGATCTATTTTAGCTAAAAAATAATTCATTAGGATACAACAAACATATATTATAAATTTCATTGTGTGAAATAAAAAAATGTTATTATACTATCACTTTTAATATTTTAGGAAATATGTTGCATTTTAATATATCAAAGAAACATTGTGCCTTAGAAGTATTGTAGAGGCAAAAATTCTATCCCATTTACCTAATAGGAAATCAATATCTGTCTTAATAATGGTATTTAATTCTTTAAAAATTATAATAATAGAAGATAATGAGATACATTCTATTGTCATATTAACTAATATTCATCCATACAATCTATTAGGACACAAGATGGGTCTTAAAAACCTATTAATATAGCTACCTATGGGATACTACAGGGATTCAATTAATTGATGTCCCAATAGCTAAAGTATCCTAAATAATATTCTTAGAGGATGCATTACGTATCTCAATAGAAAAGAGTTATTGTAAATTATGGTAATTTTTATTTTTAACATGTATTATATTTCATCTATCAGATTTTTGCCATTTATGGATGCATGATTGTTGGTGTGGTCATGCTTATACATGGTTTTATGGTTATTATGTGGTTTTAGCACATTTAGAAAGTTATATATGAGTTATTCCTAACCTCAGATGTTAGGATTATTCTTGTGAGACCCCGCAAAATAGGCTATTAACTCAAAATCGATTGGTTTGGAACCAACTCATAAAATTTAGGGTGATCGCATAAATTGACCAATTGAGCTTGAATTTTATAACAAAACTAAGAATACTAATCAAAGTAGCTCTACGAGTTTGGATTTAAGGAAATAAGATAATAAAATAATTAAATATTACATTTATAAATATATATATTTTATTTGTTATTTATTGAAAAAGAATAAAATGGATTTTGATAATTAACGAATCACCAGGGATCAACTATATATATATTAAAAATCATAAAATAACATGAATAATATTTAAGAGTATTTATTTGTATTGAACATGAATTTATGTATAGGGGAAAATTCTCGAAACACCCTAAAATACCCAAAATACATTAAAATATACTAAAACAATTAAAGGAAATTTATAAAAAAAAATTACAAAGGAACTTGCTAGCAGTAGGATAAATAGGGAATGGGGCATGGCATTGAAGTGGTAGATTTAGGGCATGTTAGAATTAGGATAAGGTCATTTAAGCTCGTTAAAGTATAAAGAAAAGGACACTTGGCTACTTCCATTTTGCAAATTGACACCACCCCTTAATATAAAATCAAGATTCCCCTACAATTCATTTTAGATACATTAACATCTAGGAAAAATACAAGAAGGCTGGAGAGTGTTGAGAAGGAATTTTATAGAAAATTAAAGAAAAATAGTGCAAAATAGGCTTAAATAGGGTGCAAGATGCTATAAGCTATCTAAGAGTGAACGGCCACCCCCACTAGATAGCCGCGGCCACACCATGACCGGTTGGAAACAATAAGATGGCCGAAGGTGGTTGGATTCTAGTAAGGTTCTAAAACTTGTCCGATTTCCATAAATTTGTTAAAAATAGTAGTTTTTGTCCAAAAATTATGAAAAATTATATTATATCATATTTTTGTATTTTGGGAAAATATTATTTTGCTTAAATTAAGACTTGAAATATATTACCCTTAGTAAATCGCTAAAATTAATCCAATTTCACTTCCATTTTCAAAAACCATATTAATGTTGTTTTGGCTCCAAAATTTTTCCATGAGACACCTTTGGTGTATAATAAATTATTACGAAAAGTTGTGAAAATTGTTTTCCATGTTTTTATCTAATTTTTAAGCCTTAAAAATCCTATTAAATAACTATTTTCCTAAATATGCTTAATAGTTTTCCAAGGAATTGAGCTAGATTTTAACCTAATGAGTATCTTGACATATTATGATGTTAAGTAATGTTGAAAGAATAAATTTGTAGTGTTGGGAGTGTTAGAATTGAATATTGAGGAGTTGGTGTTGATATTTGTGAAATACTCCAAATAATAGAATTGAGAGTAGTTAGTTTAAGCTGGAGTAGTATCGAATTGTATATCATACTTGCATTATGATATTTGGGGAGTTGTGTGGAAATATAGAATAGGTACAGATTAGAAGCTAATTCAAGAACTAAATTAGAACCAAGGTATATATTAGCATACTAAGAAGTTGATTAGAAACTAAATTGGATACTATATTCTCTTGAATTAAAGTTAATTAAATTTTGCGAAATAGGTCAAAAGGAACTTCTGAATATGAGTAAAATGAAATCAAAAGTTGAATTAGAACTTAATTCGGAGGCTGAATTAGAGACGGAATAAAAAAATTGAATCAAAACCTAACTAAAAACGAAGCTAACTATAGGAGACTTAAAACTTGAATAATTAAGTATAGTGAAACCCTATATTAAAGATAATAATTTAAGTTATAAAATAAAGCTCATATATAACAGTTATATGAATACTAAAATTACAATTGTATTATAGGAATTATCAACGAAGGCTTGTTGTGAGTTATATCTTAAGTAAGCAAGAGGAAAGTTAAGTAAGTTAGGATCAATACGTAACTATATTTTGATGTAATATTTTATAGTACTTGAAGACTTTAGATTATACTTGGTTATGCTTGTAGGTAGCTTGATTGTGCGTATGCTTGTATGTACATATTTTGAAGTTTATTCGTATGTTACTGGCTTGCTAATTTGAATTGTAATTGTTCGTATTATGTGTATGGATTGATCACCTTAAACTAAACTTAACAATATATGACTTGTAATATTAACCGGATATGCATTGCAACCTATTAGGGTACACTTAGGATTCTTCGATCATATATCAACACCTTCAAAAGGTATAACATTAGAGCATAATGATCCCTTCTTTATTTTTAGTTGAAGTAAGTGATAAAAGAGGTGATTGCAATAAGAATGAAGGCAATGGTTTAAAGAATAGTCATAGGAGGAGTGGTACTTTCATTGCACAAATCTGGATTTGGTCGTGAGTTGTTGCATATGCATTGAAACTCTTCAACTAGGATTAAAGCGAGTGTAATTTCTCTAATGTCATCATAGACTGAACAATGTCGTGCGATTGCATTTAGTTGTTGCATTGCATTTAAATAACTATTTGATAACTCCATTTATACTTGACGTATAGTTTTATGTCTCCATCCTAATTTATTGAGCAGTTGATTACTCACATCTTTATAGATATTTTTGCAGATGTTGATTAGGAAGCTACACTATGACTACCTTAAAGTTAATGACTGCTAGATCTAAGGAAGTAAGAATATAAATTGGAGAAAAATTGAACTCTTGAAGTTTTGATTCTTGCTTTTTAAATTTTTAATTCTAAGCTATGTACATATTAGACCACTAGGTTATTGAACTTTTATAAATAATATTGGAATACCTGGATTTTGACGCATGTCTCAAGACTTCTGTAAGCAAAATCTTATTATTTTCTTGTAAGTTATTTACTTCAAAATATGTTAGTCATAAACGTCTTATATAAATTAAGTTTACGATAACAATTATAATATCAATTTCTATCTTGGGTGATTTACGCGATAAGACTATTATAATTTTGCCATTTCAAGGTTGATAGTTCTCAATGTGCTTTGCTTAAAATAATATATATTGATAAATTATTTGTTTGGTATCTATGTGGTACGACAATGCCACAAGATTTGATGTGGAGTAATAGAAATAATAAATAATAGTATAATGTTTTGTTTTCACATTAAAATCATTAACTATGATATGTATATATTGAGAACTAGAGCACGAAAGGTGATCCGATTCATGTAGCAACCAACGAATTGTTTATGATTTTATCAGCTAAATAATCTAGAGACATCTGGACCGCTAGGATGGTACCAATTACTTGGGCATCCAATTCGGTATATTTTAAGGCAATTTTCGAGGAAAATATAAATATCTGAAAATTGTTATGTAGGCCGATTTTGTTGCTGAATCCTTACCAAATGCACTGGACACGCCACGATATTCTGGCATTTGCTGATTAGTTATCCACCGATGAAACCAAGTAAATGCTTTTTATGTTAAATCTTTCTTTTTTTTTTTTTTCAATTTCCCTCACAATAATTCATTGGTTGGATTCCCCATTAATTATAATTAAACATGTAAGCACACAGCATAAATTCCAGTTCTACTAATACAGTATTTTGCAGACAGCAAATATCAATCATTGGCCCATGTATAACTACTCTAAATTTTTAGATATACTATCGAAACCCTCTGAGATTTTGGCAAACTAAAATGCATATTACAGACGAGGTCAAATATCAAATAATGCCAAAGCGTTTTATTATTGTTAACTCAACAGTAGAGGAACAATTTCAATGACTACTCAGTTTCCCAACCAGAATTTTTTATCCACTTAGACATATCCCAGCTATAATAGAACCCATCCTCCCTCATTGACCAATAAACAGCTTCATGACCAACGTCTCTTTTGCCATCCAACGATTGAAAAGATCCAAATTTCGATTTCCAAGTAGCAGAACAGTAATAACCAGAACTGGGATCGGCTGCCACTGTTGATTCATCGCCGCTCTTCATCGACTTCTGTAAAATTTGAGCTGTACCACCATTTTCCTGCAGATGTCAATATGCGCAAAGTTGAAATGTCCCAACGTAAATTTATTCATATTCCTGTGCCAAATAAGATAAGATGAGTACTTTTATATATAAGCTCTATCGGTCCCTATATTCCTAATTATATATTTAGATCAATTATATAATATGATAAAATTTGTAGCATATTCCAAAAATTTCTTACTCTTGTAGTAATTTATGTGTTAGTTTCTTTATATATTTATAAGCCTTTTCTTTTCTTTATTTCTTTTTTTTTTTTTTTGCCTTCTTACATCACGACCTCAAATAATGTTCACTATTCATATTTTATTGTTGACTTACCAAATATATTGTTTTTAGCACACACAATGTGGGTATGTGTCTACTAATTTTTAAAGAAGCTACATATAAATATACACGTATGCACACTTATATTTTCATCTTTTTTATATCTTATTTCAACAACACACTAGATAGGCATCTTAATGCAAGTAAAAAAAAAAAAAAAAAAACAAAACAAAAAGAAACTATCATGATTAGAGTTGTGCCAATAAGGCGTAGGATTGTAAATGAGTTAAATCAAACTAAACAGAGTCGAGCTTAGCTTTTAAATCTTAGGCTTGACTTGCTTAAAAATTATTAAATTTGAGTAGAGCCAAGCTCATCAAAGTCAAGTTAAGCCCATTTTTTGCCTAGCCTAAAAATTATAAGCTTGAGCTCGATTTCATTATGAAATTTCAAGCTCAAATTCAACTCATCTAAATAAACGAATCTAAGTTCAAGCTCGAAATTGAACTAAATTTAAAGTTAATTAAAAATTTTCAAAATATACTTTTCTTCTTAATAATCTTTTCACTATATCAATCTTGTTATTATATTTTTTAATGTAATATCAGCTGTAGTAGAATAGAGTAATACTAATACTCATACTAGTTACTTTTAAGTTTTAAGTAAATAGTAAAAAAAACAAATAAAAAGTAAAACCTAATTTCCTGTACTCTCTACTCTCTAGAGCTGGACTGTGTCTCTTCTCTCTTTCTTTCCACATCTCTCTCTCTCTCTCTCCAAATTATCGGATTTCTTGACCACTCCCATGGTTGGTTACAAATTGTAGAAACATTTATAATTTGTTGCACCTTACCATAACAGGTGCTTTGGTTTCTATTTGTGACAGGAGTAAAACATATCATTTCACTCTTAAACCAGATACTTTAACCTAATCCATTTCTTTGCAAGCCAACTACAAGAATTGATTGGTTATTTTTCCTATGCTCAGATTTTCTCTCGGCCAAATAAAAAAGAAAAAAGAAAAAAAAAATCAGTTCCGTAAATCGTATTTCAAGGCAAATCATCATCACCAATTCCTTTGATCTGATAAGATTCAGCGCATTTCAACTAACACCATCGGTTTCAGTAGGATTAGGTAAATATTATTTATCTTTGTAAAATTTAATTTAAATAATGATATTTATTTTTAATAGGTTTGTTTTAAAACATTGAATTATATATAAAAGAAATTTCTTAGCAGGTTAGTGAATTTTTCTGCTTAATCCACTAAATTGTACAAATAAATCAAATATTACGAGTTAATGGGCGAGGCTAAAAGTCCCCACTAGCATATTGAATAAGCCAAAGCAGGCTGGATAATTTATCATGTGGGGTAATGTAGATAGGGATAGGTTAGCTCATTCAAATCGCTTGCACAATAGTTAACATTTTCTTTCATTTCCACATCTTATTTGCCTATAATTCAATCTCCTTACCCAAAGTGAAGATCATAATTTTAAAATTATCAAAGTGATTAAAATTTACTGCTTTACAAGGATTAAAATTTCAATATTTTGAAATATATAAGAGAAATAATATAAATTCGAAGAATAATGAAAAAATTTTGTTACTAAAAATTGAATTTCACAAAAGAAATTAAAGTCCCTAAACATAAAACAAGGAAAATTTGTCAAACGAGTTTGAAAGAGACAAAATAACAACTACAGATAGGAAAGGAACAAACGTATATTTCAATGGTATGCCGCAAGTTTTGAGAAACACAGGGACACTTGCGAAACTCTAAAATTGTCTCGGAGCCGCTCAAATTTCATTTATGAGCCTCATTTTCTCTCTATGAGGATTTTGTTCTATCTCTAAAATCCTGACTCTAAATCCATAGCCTCATGTCCTCTCTTTCTACAAAGCCCAACTAGCTGTAGTCTCTATCTTCTCTCATTTGTTTTTTATTTTTTTTTTTCACCCACTGTCACTCCTCCATATGCCCCAAGCCTCTCTCTCTCTCTCTCCTTTGTTGCTATGCCCCCAACCTCTCCATTCTGTCTCTGTTGTTTACGCACTCCGGGTTTTGGTTTGTGGCAATACCGTTCAATAGTTTTATCGTAACGAATATCTATAAATCCGTATATTGGGCAATAAAGCACAACAATGAATGAATGCTGTGGACAAGAAGGAGCTTATTTGTTAGCTATATATGACTTCTACGGCATGCTTAACTATATGAGTATATGTTTCAAGAATAATAAATATATGACACATAAACCCATTCTCATATTTCTATAGTATAGTATTAGACAAATTCTTATTCCATTGTTTAGTTTACTTATTAATCAAAATTTCTGGATAAAAGGTTCTTGAGTTACTATATATATTTGAAATTCAAGATATAATCCTACACTAAGTAGCTAAATCAAAGTTTCAACTTTATTATAATTTATAATATGAATAATTGTTTTTTTTTTAATATTTAAAAACTTTTCAAAATCCATATCCAAAATTATATACACTAAACATGGTACAAAAGAGTTATGTTCTTCTTCTCATTATACTGTGTTATCTAGTTCTCTTTATAGTATTTAGTTTTGCTAACCAAATACTTCTCAAATATGTGTTGTGAAATGTAAAATTCTTGACCTTGATATCAATTTCAAGACAAGTGATAGATCTTCAATCTTTTATCAGAAAGAAAGTAAAAAAATAAGAAGAAACTTTCCCCTCTTCCATAAAAAGCCTTATAGATGTTAACAACAAATTAGTAAATTTGGATATAAAATGAAGAATTTATTTATTATAACATGTAATTTAAAATTTTTTTTTTTATTTTTTCATATCCTACCTTTTTTCATTATTCACATTGTTAATGGTGTAATCATGTGTATTTTCTATTACATTCGCCATTAGTTTATATCTATTACATTTTTCATTATTTTTATTAATGATTTGATCCCCTTTCTCTTCCTCATGTACATGTCTATAAAACCCTCAATTTCCATCGCTACAAACTATGCACATGGAGCATACGGGATTTTTCTATGTGACTTATTACAATAGACATTGTGACAAATTATGTTGTTGTACTAAACATTATCCCTTTCCATTTGTGTCAGCACTAGTGCATAAAAGATCTTGTTGTATTCAAATATAATAAATAGTGTTATATCCTGACATAGCATGTAATACCATGCTTTCTAGACATCTAGTTGAAAACTTTTCTCATCTTTGGATACTTAAAAATGATTCATTACCACCATCCTTAAGTTAAGGACAATGCCAAATATGTACTTCATCTATCATTTAACTTCATAAATACTAAGTTTCAAATCTCTTCTTACACAATGTAATAAACTACAGTGGGAATCTTTTACAAGAGTAAGCCAAATTTAGAGTATTACAACCATACAACTCCTGTATAATACATGATTCTATTATAAGTATACATATTATAACTACAATTGCTAAACTAAATCCTTTGCAATATAGCACTAAAGCCTTCCCTGAAAAACTGCTCGAAGCACTTGACCTATATCTTGCAGCAAAGAGCTTATTCTAAGAATTCATCTCATGCTAGCGTTCGAAGTCTCTTTGCCTCTACGATCTGGAGCCTTATTTAACTTATCATTTACCTGAGGATAAGACAACTTATCACCTCAGCTTATTGTAAGCTGAGTAAAAGTGGATACACAAATACAATGCAAGTAATATCATATCACAGTCCCATTTTAAGTTACCAATTTAATCACAATATTCTTTAGTCTAGCTAACTAATGCTAATGTAACAAGTGTATGTGATCGTCTCTAAATTAGAGCTTCTGAGTTTTAAAATTTATAAACCTATATTTTATTTTTAACTTGGTTCAATAGGTAAGTGTACTTATCGTCTTATAGCACGAATAAGTATAGGGTCGTCTCCATTGGGGACAGATATAAGCACTAGTACTAGTATTAGTTAATTTTTCTATAATCTAGCAACCAAATTATCAAGTGATTTATAATTAAAATGTCTACTTTACTAACTAAACTACTCTAATCCATAACAACTTTTATCTAACACAATGGCTACAGAAATGGTTAATAGTACAACACTTAATATGCAGACTTGCTTCACTACCTAGCATGATACTACTAATATGCTTTTGTCCTAATGTTTGTTATTTACAGGGAATTACTAGTTTGTAAGCATTCTTCTTAGAAATACTTACTCCTAATCTTAATTGTATCCAGTAGAACCTCTTCTGAATTAACAGCCAACTAGGATTGCATTAACATCATAATTATTTATTAATTTCCCTAAGGATGTAACAACTTTTCTAATAATATCTCTATTATCAAGAGTAATTTATTCTAATGAATTAGATCTATTTAATAGAATTGTCTCTTGACATATTTTATTGAAATCTGTCTTAAGTTAGTATCGTGCACTACACAAAACTTAGACTCATTAAGTTCAATTCATCGAAATTAACAAATATTAGGAACCCACTAATCTATGCACTTATTCATACTAAGTTGATATAGCATGTCCACACCTACCCACCCACCCCCCCTTTTTTTATTTTACTGTAGAAGCCTCTCAAATACACGAATAATGAAGTCCTGTTGACTCTCTCTTGAGTAATCTCGAGAAAACTACACGATATGACAACTAGTTATTGTATTAAAAAACAAAAAACACAAATGGGTACAAAGATTAATAGAAGGGTTGTAGTTTAAATTCTCTAACTAAGGTTTAGATTGTCTTATAATGTAATGTCTGATCATGTTTGATGATGTGATATGATATATGATATCTTTTGTTTGAAAATTATAGTATATTTATATTCTTCTCATCAAAAGGCTTGAAATACACCATTTCAAGATACCACATAGTGTTTAGACTTATTCCGCGCATCGGTTTGTGCAAAACAATTAAAAAAAAAAATCATTGTGTCCACTCCCATCATGCTCATGACTTGGGGTGTAATAATCTCAAAAAAGAGTAGTCTTCACCCATCATGACTATGATGTTAAACTTGAATTCCTCTTCAGAATTATTTATCTTCTCATGCCCATGATTAAGGGAATGATCACTCTCCTGATACATAATCATAGACATGATAGATAGGGAGATCACAATATTTCCCTTAGTCATGCTCGCGATAGAGGGCATGATAGGCACTAGGCACTCAATTCTTTTTTTATTACATTCGTGATTGAATGCATGTTGGTTTTCCTTTAAAGTTTTCCATTCTTCACAACTATAATTGCCATAAATCATATTGTTTTTTGTATAAACTTCATCTCCTTACTCTTAAATCATTTGAAACTGATATATTACATAATTAGATACCAAGAACTTGATAAATGAACACAATTATGATGAATTTTTATCTAAATATGCCTAGAAAGTGCATAGTAATTTATGTTTATTAAACTTCCCCATACTTAAGCTTTGCTTGTTCTCAAGCAAACACTTAAAAACAATCAAAGAAACTTAGCAACTTTTCAATTGTATATTCATCAAAGCATTCACAATAGCTTAATTTTGTCCCTACCAATAACTTACCACTTTGTGTTCTTAGAATACAATTATCAATATTTTAAGACTAATCCCGGTAAAACAAACTTCACCCTTACTATTTAATAAATATTTCCAAATGTATAAAATGAACACAAAGTCAATTAGAGCAAAAAAAAAAAAAGTTTTCAATTACTTCTTAAACACAATAATCTAAAAGAAAAGTATTTTGCATCCATTTTTTCCCTATATTTCTACTTCTTTTATTGAATCTCTACAAGGACAACTTATACATTGCATTTTCTTTTTTTTTCTTTTTTCTTTTTAAAGAATAAGAATAAAGACCAAAGATTAGTAGTAAGGTTAGACTTCGCTCTTCTGAGGAACTAAATCCTATTCTTACTAACTTAATCCTTAGATATACTTATTATAGAGTTATAAAAACAAAAATTAGTGACGAGGTTAGACTTCACTCTTCTAAGGGACTAAAGCCCGCCCTTACTAATTCAGTCTTTAAACACTTCAATTTACCTTATATTGATGAGATTCTTAAGAAGCATTAACAAGTGAATTATTTCATTTGCCTTTTCCATAAGATTAAATGAGCTCTAAAAGTAATTAAAGAGTAAATTTGCTACTTAGTAAGCTTAAAAGCACAATCATTTAACTTTGAACTAAAGAGTCCGATTTACTTCTAACCTCTAAATTCATTCATTAAGTGGCAAGTAAGTTTGCTTCACTAAGATTTTATCTCATAATTTTAATCAAGTATACTAAATCCATAAGAGGTGAGTAAGACACAAAATTAACACACAAAATTGACTGCTATTTTGTTAAGTCCACAATCTATTAAATCAATTGACAACTTGAAACAAACTTAAGTGGAAGATTTTTGATAAGTGGGGTTAAACCTTCCCTACACTTAGAGAGACATTATCCTCAATGTTTGAGTAAGGCAAACACAAAACAAGCACAGAAAAAGAAAAAACAAAAACAAAATGAAAGACAATAACAATGAGAATAGGACTCCTTTATTTGATGTTTGATTAATGTGTTGGACCATACATCATTAGAACGGACATCCTTTAATCATCATGATAATTGGAATATAAAAGAAACCTGACCATTAAACACACTAAAGCAAACCATAACAACACTCGATGTGAGAGTCTTTAGCAAAATACGTCAATAAAGTTAAGCTCTCAAATAGTTAGTGAGTCTGAATGAAAAACATAAAAAATAAAATAAAAGAAAGAAAACAAGTCAATCATCATTGGCTTCAGTTTCCTCATTTATGTTGTCCTCTTCATCCCTTGATGACTCTTCCTTATTATTATTGCTAGCCTCTTATCCTCTTACTTTCGGTTGGGTTTCTTAGGTCTCTTCTGCATCGTCACTGTCTTCATCTTCTAACCCATTACCTACTTCTTGTTGGGCATTTGTTGGTGGGGAAACTGGAGGCTAATTAGGACCTACATCTTCCTAGGTTTAAGGAAAAGAAAAGTGGGAGGGAATGGTTGCGTCTACTGCCATGGCAATATTCTTTAGGAATTCAACAATCCCCTTTTGAGTTTCTTTGATCTCAGCTACTTCAGTTTTCAAACGCTTCAAATTTTCAACTAAGGAACTTAATGTGGCTAGTGCGAAGTCTAGAGCATTAAGGTCCTCAATGTTTAAGTTGGGGTCAAAGACTCTTGTAATACCCTACTGATTGAAAGGGGTTTTTGGAAGCGATTCTAGTTTAACACTCTTAGCCTATCATTACTAGGCCACAACTTTATGTTCCTTAGAATTCTAGTGATCAAACCTCCAACAAAGATACCCTTGCTCTTGTCAAAGGTTTCCTAATGAATTCAAAATGCAGTAAGGATTTCAACATCTACCGAATATCCCTTGAGTACACTATAAAAGGGTAGTAGGTTATGGTCCCCCATTGCCCTAGGACTTTTATGCTTCTTATAGATTGTCCTTATAAGGATGATGCGTCTTTAAGGTCATACACACAGAGAGGAACTACAACAAGTAAGAATACGGAAATAAAATGGGGGTTTAGCAAATTTGTGAGTTATCTAGCTAAATATGATACACCAATAAGATCTTATATGGCCTACAATTTGTTGGATATGACGCACCGGTCCAAACTGAAGGGTCGGTTGCCACTACTTCTTGCTAAAGGAAATAGATGTAAGTTGAAGGGTAATGAGAACACTAAGTTTGCTCAAATAATGCTTAAATAATATAATATTGATTAGTTGATTCCTGTATACAAGAAAGCGGGGGTTTATATATTTATTCACTAGGGTTACTTTATATGTATGAAAACACAAAAGAGTATTCTACAATTAAGTTACATAAAACATATTAAAAGGGGTAAAAAAGTGTAAAGAATATTTAGTACGCAAAAGAAAAAATCATTCTGGTATATTGTATCATAAGACATGTGTCGCTTAATGGCTAGACATTAAGAATATAATACAAGGTAAGTAGAAGTAGGATAACATTTGCAGTAAGGGGCTAACCTAATTTGGAACAGGTCAGGGACCAATTAGTTCTTCTAAAGAGAAGTTATCTTGATTTGGGGTCAGATGCTTATGGTTGGATCGAAAGCTTGCTTCGGCTATTCATAGGCTATCTTTTGGGATAAAGCATCGCTGTTGGACAAGGGTAGATCTGACACAAGTAAGGATCTACTAGTCAGCTCGATAAGAGACCAGCTTGAGATAGGAATCCCCGTCTCAGCTATAGCTTAGAGTTAGATCCTTAGAGTGAGTCCTTAGAGTCCTCTAGCTTGACTATGCATGATCAGTCTAAGGCGTTGATTCCTATCATTTGCTTAGGGTCCGAAAAGATTTGTCCTCAAATCTGGAGCGGTATCTACTCTTTCTTCTAAGGCACTCATAGGGTCTTCTATTAGTTGGTGAGGAATTAGGTTAGACATATTAAAGGTGGAGGAAACACCATAGTCATCAAGCAACTCGATTTGGTAGGTGTTGTGGTTGATCTTCTTTAGGACCTTGAATGGGCCATCAGCTTGAGGAGATAGTTTGCTCTATCTCAAGTGCAAGAATTGCTCTCGATTGAGGTGAATCCATACTAAGTCTCCTGGTTAGAAAAAATAGTTCAGCGGCTTCAGTTACCAATATCTTGTTATCTCTGATTAAACTTAGCAATCTTCTTAGTTACAGACTCATGTAGCACTTGAAATTCTTAAGCTCGATCAACTTCGGATTGACTCTTCAATAGCTGTTAGGGTATTGATCATGTATAGGGGAATTGTCAGATTAAGGCCATAGATGACTTCGAATGGAGTCTTCCCAGTAGTGTTGTAGATAGTCCAGTTGTATGCAAACTCTACAACTGGTAAGCACATATCCCAATCCCTTAAGTTCTTTCCCACAACAGCTCTAAGTAGATTGCCTAACATCCTGTTCACCACTTTAGTCTAGCTATCAGTTTGAGGGTGGCTACTGGAGCTAAATCCGAGTTTAGTTTCAAGTCTTCTTTAAAGAGTCTTCTAAAAATAGCTCAAGAATTTTATATCCCAATCTAAGACAATAGTCTTCGGTACCCCATGTAGTCAGACAATTTCTTAAAAAAACAAATAAACAATATATAAAGCATCGTTAGTTCGATAGTACGGGATGACGTATGTTATTTTGCTGAAGTGGTCTATGATAACAAATATAGAATCTTTTCCTTTGGATGTTCGGGGCAACCCTAGGACAAAGTCTATACTGAGGTTGGCCTAAGGTAAGGTTGGTGTTGGCAAGGGTATGTACTCTCCATGAGGCTCTCTCTTCCCCTTAGCTTGCTTACACATCTCACAATAACTAACTACCTTATGGACATCCTTTGCCAAACTAGGCCAATAAAAGTTTTCCCTTAATAGATTGACTATCTTGGTTTTCCCAAGATAACCAGATAATCTTCCACTATGAGCTTCCTTGACCAATAGCTCACACGTAGAATAGTTAAGAATACATAGCTTGCGGTCCTTAAACAAATAGCTAACCTTAAGATAATATCCTCCAATAACTATTCCTTTTCAGCATTGTTCAACAATGGGACCAAAGTGGGGGTTATTAGCATACTACTTAGTGATGAGTGAGAATCCTAATAATTTTTTCTACAAAGTAGTTAGCAAAGTTTGGCGATGTGATAGAAAATCAGCGACCACATTTGCATTTCCCTTCTTGTATTGAATGATGTACGAGAGCCCTTCCATAAACTCCAACCACTTGGCTTGTCTTTTTGAGAGTTTGTTCTAACTCTTAAGATACTTCAATGATTTGTGGTTAGTGTAAATAACAAACTATCGTGGTAGCAGATAGTGTTGCCAAATAGTGAGGGCTCAAAAAAGGGGGTATAACTCCTTCTCATACACAAAATAGTTCAAGGAAGGACTACTAACTTTCTTACTATGGTAGGTGACAAGTTGTCATTCCTGCATTAGGATAGCACCAATTCTAACTCCCAATGCATTATATTCTAGTTTGAAGGGCTTGTCAAAATCTGGTAATAACAGGTCAGGTGCTAAGGTGAGATTTTCCTTAATCTCTTTAAAGCTTTGTTTAGCTCAATTGTTCTACTTGAATCCTTCACTCTTCTTTGTCAACCCAATCAATGGGGTGGCTATTGTGCTGAAGTCCTTAATAAATTACCTATAGAAATAAGCTAGGCTATGGAAACTTCGGACCTTAGTGACATTCTTTGGCATCGGCCATTCTAGAATAGTTTGGATCTTTTCCTCATTTGCTCATATCCCTTCTCCTGACGCTATAAACCCTAGGAAAACCACCTCATTTTGGCAAAATGTACACTTCTTCACATTCCCATACAACTTCTCAGTTCACAAAATATCAAATACTTCATGAATGTTGAACATGGTGACTTAAGTCAGCACTGTATACCAATATGTCATCAAAATAGACGACTACACATCTTCCAATTAGAGGGTACATTACATGGTTCATCAACCTCATGAATGTGCTCGGCACAACTAACCATTTGTAGAGTCTATGCCTAGTTTTAAAGACAGTCTTCTACTCATCTCCTGATCTCATATGAATTTGGTGGTAACCACTTCGTAGATCAATTTTTGAAAACAATTTGGCACCATGAAGCTCATCTAATATATCATCGAGCCTTAGTATTGGATATCTGTACTTGATAGTAATCCGATTGATTGCTTGGCTATTGATATACATACACCATGAACCATCTTTTTTTGGAACGAGCAGAGCCAGTATAACGCAAGGGCTCATACTCTCCCTCACATATCCTCACTCTATGAGCTCATCTACATGTTTCTTTAGCTCGATAGCTTGCTTAAGGTTCATCTTGTATGCAGGTTGGTTTAGAAGACTAATGCTTAGCTGTATGTCAATACAATGCTCAATGGCTTTGATTGGGGGTAGTCCTTTTGGCAATTCTTCAAGGAACAGATCAGTAAACTCATTCAGTAGGCTTCGGATTTCGTCTTGGTCATCCTCTAAATCCCTCATCTCCAACAACCTCCTAATCAACAAGAAGATGGGCTCATCAGCCTTCTCAGTAGATCGGAGCTCTCTTTGACTCATAACTAAGTTCTTCTTCTTATTAGCTCGGGTGAGTTGATTGTAAGTCTCATTCACTTAAGACGGGCTCATGGATTACAACACAATCTTCCTTTTATCCTTAATAAAGGCATAAGTATTCTTATACCCATTGTAAGTAACATGTCAGTCAAAAATCTAAAGTTGTCCAAGCAGCAAAGGTGAAGCTTCCATAGAGATGACATCACAAACTACTTCCTCCCTATACATACTCCCAACATTAAATAGTACGATCGCTTGTTCAGTCACATGCAAAGCACCTTTATCATGAAGCCAATGCAGCTTGTAAGGTTAGGGATGCTTTGAGGTCGGTAGACTTAACCTGTGTACAAAGGACTATGCAACTACATTAGTATAGCTTCCTCCATCTATTATAATGGTGCACAATTGTCCCTTGATGGCACATTTAGTGTGGAATAGATTTTTCATTTGGTCTTTCTCGAAGCTCGATAAGGAGCTCAGTACTTGTCTCAAAACTAAGGTCATCACTTCTCCTTGGTCGAGATAAACATAGGACTCTTTCTTCTCCTTGGCTTTTGCCTTACGAACATCCTTCTCCTCCTTAGGCTCACTCTCATTGATGCTATCCACTATATTTCCTCGAAGTACTATGGCACATTGGTTCAAATACACAACAGCCATGTGTCTAAAGCCTAAGCATTTAAAGTACTTCACTTTGCTAGTCTTCCATCCTAAGGTCTATCCTTTCTCAAATGTTCTTAGGGTCGACTTAGCCTTGGGTCAACTTGGTTGACCGACTTAGTCCTATTGGCTCGCTCAACTGTCATCAAATCAATCATTCCTATACTTAGCCTTGTATAGCCTCCTCAACTCAGCTTGAATAGGTTGACATGGTATAGGGGCTCGAGAGAATGTTGGCTTAGGTTGGCTCAGAACATTTCTCTTCTGCTTTTCGACCCTTTACGCTATCTTAATCACCTCTTAAGGTATAAAACCTCTGCACTTCCACAATGTTGCGAATCTCAAATTTGAGTCCAAAAATAAACCTCAATACGGTACAGGCTTTTAGTTCTTCTACGTCAGCTCAGATCATAAGCATTCGGAACTTTTTGAAATAGTTATCGATAGACCGGCTTCCTTAGCAAAACTTTTGCAACTTTGCAAGCGTATCTTGTAGGTACGTCTTAAGCATAAATTTACCTCTTAATAACCTTTTTATCTCATCCTAGGTTCTAACACCTCGTCTTCCATCCCTTGCTCTAGCTACGTTTAGATTTTTCTACCACATTGTGGCATACCTAGTAAACACTAGTACAGCAAATCGGACTTTGATAGCATCTATATACCCATAATAGTCAAATACCTTCTCGACCTTCTCTTCTTACTCTAAGTATTTATTGGCATCTTTACTTCCACTAAAGGGCAAAATTAGAACCTTGACATTATCTAGTCCTTAAGGAGCTCGACGTCCTCATCCCTATACTTGGTAATAGTTAGCTTCTTCTTCTTCTTCCCCAAACTGTTCAACTTCTAGCTCCTCATCATCTTCCTCATTCTCCTCTAAATCCAATCTTTGTCTAGTAGCTCCTACAACTCGAAGGGGTCGAACTAGGCAATGGGCTGGACTAGCTTAGCCATAACCCCTCTCTTAAACATTTTTAGGTAGATTTTGCAGTGACAAACCCTAAGGTTGTTGCCTATTAACTTGCATCGCTGTAACTAGACTCTTAACAAGGTTTGTGAGTCTATCAAATTTTTCATCAACGAACCCTAGGGTATTGCTACCATTATGACCACAATCAGGTTGAGCACCACTACTCTAGTCACTAATAATACCCTGAACACTCGAATTTGACATGGTACAATACTTTCTGTATAGATTGACAATTCACTAACAACTCTAACACCTACTAATCACTCAAACAAAACAGAAATAACTTGCTTTATTTTCGTAATGAAAAGCAGAGTAATAATGGAACCACACTTACTAACATACAAACATATTGCAGTAGCTATACAAGGAACACATTAGCTACTAATAGTAAAGTGAACCAAAACTTCATTGCAACTTCACACACTTCCTCTCGAAACTATGCTGTGGTACCAGCGAAGCTGATGCATCTCCGGGGTTGTACACACGGAGAGGCACCACAATGAGCAAGAATAAGGAAATAAAATGGGAGTTTAGCAAATCCGTGAGCTATTTAGCTAGATATAATACGCCAACAATATCCTATACGACCTACAATTTGTTGAATATGATGTACCGATCTGAGCTAAAGGGTCATTCGCCACTACTTTTTGCTAAAGGGGATAGATAAGAGTTGAAGAGTAATGAGAATACTAAGGTTGCTCAAAGGATGCTTGAATAATCTAATATTGATTAATTGATTCCCACATACAGGAAAGTAGGGTTTATATACCCATTCACTAGGGTTGCTTTATATGTATGAGAAGATAAAAGGGTATTCTACAATTAAGTTACATAAAACATACTAAAAGGGGTAAAAAAGGGCAAAGAATATTAAGTACGAAAAAGAAAGAATCATTCTGGTATATTATATTAGAAGGCAGGCGGAAGCAAGATAACATTTGTAGTCGGGGGCTAACCTAATTTGGAACAGGTCAAGCACCAATTAGTTCTTCTAAAGAGAAGTCAGCTCAATTCGGGGTTAGATGCCTGTAGTCTTATCGAGAGCTCGCCTTAGCTATTTTTGAGATAAAGCATCGCTGTTGGATAGGGATGGATCTAATACAATTAAGGATTTGATAGTCAGCTTGGCAGGAGACCAGCCCAAGATAGGAATCCCTTTCTTAGTTATAACTTAGAGTTAGTATCCTCCGAGTAAGTCTTTAGAGTCCTTTGGCTCGGTTACGCGTGATCGGTCTAAGGGGTTGATTCCTATCAAAGGACGTAGTGAAAGATCCAAGTACTGGTTTTCTTTAAGGTAGAGGATTTTAACTTGCTTGCCTAGAAACTACTCATTGGAGATTTTTCTTTAGAATTCATTCAAAGAAGTACCCCAAGTAAAACTTACTGGTAAATCCTCATATTCATCCTCCTCCAATTCTGTCCTGGTGTATAAACCCATAGTACGCATAAAGGTCATCATGTCAAAGGTGTGAGTTTTTCCAAAAGTAAAGAACTCAACTTCATTTGCCATTTTCGAGCTTATGTACTCGTACTTGATTTTGAAGGATGAGAGGAACATTAATGTGGTTTGCTTATGTGTTTTCTCCTGAATTGTAAATAACTTCAGCCATGGCCCATTCTCTAATAACCTTTGCACAACTATCTTCAACCCGTACTCTCCTAATACATCCCAATCAACAACATAATGTCTCTTTATTATCTTTTTAGCAACAAACTCCTCAAACCCTTCTTGCTGTTCTACAGTCATACTAGCCGGTAGAGTAATTGCTCTACTTGAGCTCGCTACATCAGATCATCTGAGAAGAGGAGAAGGAGAGCTATCAACCCAAGGATTCTTATTTTGAGAAGTTGTGGATGATTTTTTAAGTGCCATTTGCAAACATAAACGTTAATTCCAAAAAGACAAAAACATTGCACTACTTATGTTACTTAAGACTAAAACATATCCATTCTACCTTCTTCCAATTCTAACCATAAAGCCTTCACAAACTAACCATGATCAACCCTCACTTATTCTCAAGCATGAGTCATACAAGTAAGTCCCTGTGAACTCAACTTGAAATAGAAAAATATAACTAAATATTATTATCTCCCTTTTTATCGATTGAGTATACAACATTCTAATTTAACAACAACACATAAACCTAATCCCATTGCCAATTGACATACGAAACTACAACATATACAAAACCAACTAGTAACACAATCTTACATAATCATTAACTACCAATAACAAGACTAAATCATTAAATTAGAATTAATTTGCAGAAATCGCTAATTTGGTAATTGTAAATGGAAATTAGGGTTTAAGTTAGTCATTCCAATTTTAACAGAGTTCATGCAAATTGAAGTCTATTTACTACATAAACAATACTACAAGTACGATTACAATACAATTATAAATCAAAATGAACAAACATATACAAACCCTAAAATTACTTGAACCAAATCTATTTAAATGATGAAAAAATAAGGAAAAAAGGGAATATCATATCTTAGAAGTACGTACAAGTGATGAAAATGAGCATACGAGTGCTAGAAATGGTTAGAATAGTGATTGAAGTTGAGAAAATGAAGGTGGAGTTTCTTTCAAAATGGGCATGTACTAAGTATCACAAGGTGGACTTTCAAAAACTGTGAGAAATGAAGAAAGAGAGGAAAATTGCTCATATAGTAGTGTGTTAGCAAGACAATCACGCTTGTGACTCGAGGCGTAATTATTCTATTAAGCTTGATCATGGGTGTGATATGATCTGTGATAAACACTAGGTGACAAAATCATAGCCTACACCCTATATTTTACATGGCAGTAATGATTCTTGTGACAAACACTATGCAGCAAATCTTAAGGCATCCTTATGGTCATGGTTGTGAGCAAAAGTGTAAGTATGCTTAGGGAATCTGCTATGGTCATAACCAACAGGTGGATTTGCCCTATTAATTTATCACAATAGTGATTGGATCTATGATCGATGCAATTATTGAAAAATTAAATACTTACCTTCTATCATGATCATGATGGGTATTGACCTTCCATCCTCCATCTACATCCTTATACTTATTGAAATTTTTCTCTTCCTCGTTTGAATTTCCATGACTCTACTTAATCTTTCCTTTGCTTTTTACCTAAAACTTCTATAAATACAATCAAAACAAAACAAAAAAATAACAATAACAACAAGAAGTAATCTCAACTTAAAAAACCTAATGTCACAAAAACAAACACCAATAAACTAATAAAATCAAAGGTTACATGCTTCTTTAACTTCTCAAGCTTGACATTCATATAAGCTTTCAACTTCATTCCATAACTAGACATGTCTCAACTCCTCTTCTCCTTAAAGTCATAACTTTGACTTGTTCTTTTGGGTTTGCCTTAGTATTTCTCAAAAGAGATCCTTGAGGCCTTTCTGAAAGGGTTTTGCAATTTTCCTAACTTGGTTTTCCAAGTTATGGATCGATGTCTCTTGATTTCTCAAAGAAGTTTCAATAGCTTGGTAACATGCTTTAGAAGACTTGATAAATTGAATCAACATTTCTTCCAATGATCTTAGTTTAACGTAAGGGGAAGGAGCTTATCTTTGAAATTTAGGAGGTTGCATGTTTGAACTCTATTTGTTGTTACTACTCCAATGAAAGTTTGGATGGTTCCTCTAACTTAGGTTATATGTGTTGTTAAACAGATCATTGCGAGGCTTGATAGGTTTTCCCATGTAGTCAACTTGCTCCAATTGATCTAATTCAAATGAACTTATGAAGTCAAACTCTGCTATTGCTAAAGCTTTGTTCTGACTTATAGTTAGGCTATCTAACTTCCTCACTAATACTTCCACCTTATGAACTAAAGAGGAAGTAGCATCTAGTATGTACTTTCCCTTTTGTCTTTTCTTCCTAGCCCTAGTAAATGACCATTGATAGTGATTATTGACCATGTCTTCAAATAACTAGATGCATTACTCTAATGACTTGTGATTTAAGCTCCCACCAGCAACTAGATCAATGAGCTACTTGGTTGTGTAGTTCAACCCATTGTAGAAAGCCTAAACCTGATGCTATTTTGGAAGCCTATGATGTGGACATTTCTTAAGTAGATCCTTCCATCTCTCCCATGCCTCATATAATGTTTCCATGTCCAACTGTCCAAATGTAGAGATATTTGCTCTTAGCTTGGCTATTCTTGATAGTTGGATATATTTTATCATAAACAGCTCAACTATCTCTTCTTAAGTATTGATGGAGTTCTTTGGCATAGAGTTTAGCCATTGTTTAGCATATTCCTTAATGAGAATGGGAATAATCTTAGATGAATAGCATTTTTCAACACACCACTTATCTTGAATGTATTACATATTTCTAAAAATTACTATAAGTGAGTGTTAAGGTCTTCTTCACTGAATCTGTTAAACTAGATGCACCACTAAATCATCTGAATAACACTTGGCTTTATCTCAAAAGTGTCTGCTTAAATGTGAGGCCAAGCGATATTACTACTAACCCTATCTAAGTTGGGTTTACAATAATCTAGCATTGTTCTTAGAGCCATAAGCGGATTTACTCTTTGCTCATTCCTTGGGTGTACGATATTCTAATTCTCATCAAGAGGTGGGTCTAAATTCAACAATGGAACTCTCTCAATATTCTCTTTAGGATTTAAAAACTAGTTCCCCAATGGCAGATCAACATTCTTGTTTTAGTCATTTATTCTAGATGAGTTTGATATCTTTTTTCTAATTCTCAATAGTTTATGTGTTCATATGTCCTTACTACCAAATGCTTGCTACTCAAAATACTCACAAATTTCTTTAAATTGCTTCTGAGTATTCTCTCGAGTTCAAGATCGAAGTTAGTAAGTTTAGTTGTGCAACTTCGAGTCATAAATTGCAAAAAACAGCAATTGAAATCTACTTGAGCGTAAAAATTTTTGTAATAACAAAACAATTTAAAAAAAAAAAAAAATAAGGTAGATGCACAGGAATTTTAGATTTCCTAATGATGCCATTCTTCAGTAATAGTGCCAAAAACTTGATCGTTTTTAAATTTATAAACCTATATTCTATTTTTAACTTGATTCAATAGGTAAGTATATCTATCGTCTTATAGCACGGATAAGTATAGGGCCGTCTCTATTAGGAAAATATACAAGCACTAGTACTAGTTAATTTTCTTATGATCTAGCAACTAAATTATCAAGTGATTAATAATTAAAACGTCTACTTTACTAACTAAACTACACTAATCACCAATAACTTTTATCCAACATAATGGCTACAAAAAAGGTTGACAATACAATACTTAACATGCAGGCTTGCTTCACCACCTAGTATGATACTACCAATACACTTTTCTCCTAATATTCATTATTTGCAGGGAATTATTAGTTTGTAAACATTCTTCTCTAAAATATTTACTCCTAATCCCAATTATGTCTATTAGAATCTCTTTTGAATTAACAACTAACTAAGATTGCATTAACAACATAATCATTTATTGATTCACCTAAAGATGCAACAACTTTCTTAATAAGTTGTTCTAATGAATTCGATGTCACGCCCCGAAGCGGCAGAGTCGTAACAGCCCCGCCGTGTAAACCACCCTAAGATAGAAGTTGGCCTCACAACCACTATCCTAGACCTGATCTACACAAGGCATCCACAACTAACCCGCTTTGAAGTAGACAATTTGTAATTTAAATAAATCATTTACCTATAAAAGTGAGGAATTATATATATATGTTATCATTCAATTATTGCAGTTAAAGTTTACATCATTTCTTCGTAATATATTTCCTAATTGTTACATTATTCAAAATGAAAAGTAATTCTAAAATAAAAACTTAAACCTTAAAATATGTGTTTATTCTTCACATGTTTTCCTCACTCCCCAAGATCCAGTAGTTGCTAGCTTCAGAGTAATTGGTTGCCGCTTCTTAGCCAGCACCTGCACGATGTCTATAGAGATGTGAGCAACCACAACTCAGTAAGTAGGGACGGAGGACTTAAAACTATACCATACACACAACAAGGTTTTCAATCACTTATTAAATGCAATGCATGTGCAAGCAAATGCCATCGCACGACGTTGTCCGGCCCGTCGTGAGATTAGAGAAATTGCGCCCGCTCTAATCCGGGTTGAGGAGTTACCGTTAATGCAACAGCTCACGACCAAACCCAGGCTTATGTAATGGAGACCTTGCTCCTCCCGCGACTACCTTCGAACCACTATCTTCATCCCCGCCGCGACCTCCTCTCCTGTCACTTAGTTCGACTGAGGATGAAGAAGGGACCATTTTGCAATCCTGCGCTATCCCTTCCGAAGGGGTCGGTATTTGGCCGGAGAGTCCTAAATCCCCTAACGGGTTGCCATGCATGTTCGATTATGATTACTGGTCGTACATTTGATTAAGTCCAATTTAGAGCGATCAATCATTACATACAATTCATACAATATGTGCTAAAGCAGCAAACAGAATCATAGCATCACCCATAATCAAGCACATGCACGCATTCAACTATCTAACAAGCACAACCAAGCATAATCTTAAGCCTCCAAAATACAGCATCGTATTAATCCCAACTTACCTCGACTCCTCGCTCGCTCACTCGAGGTCCGATTTGCTCAGGCCATCGCCGATTATCCCTATAACACGAATGTGGTTTCAGCTTTCCATATAATTGCTATAGGTTCATTTTATCCTATAATGCTTATTGTTAGGTTTTGTTTACGGTTTAATATGCTTAATTATCTAGGTATTAAGTCTTTTATAATTATTCTAGGTTTAGGTTTAGGTTTAGGTTCGGTTTTCGCATCGATTTCTGAACCAGGTTTTTAGTTCGATTTTTAAGTAATGTTTTAGATTCCAACCCTAAAAATCCGTTTCAACCTATAATGTGAAATTAATCACATTACTTCCCGATCTCCTATATACCATTATTACCCCTAGTCAGTATTTTATTTCATCCGGTACACTTAAATCCCTATTTGTGTACCGAATTTACTCTTAATGTGAGAAATTTTTACATTTTTCATATAATTACATAAATTCAAGTTTCTTATCAGATTTATTATATATCCCTATTATTTATATAATATCAATTTTTATCCTAATATTTTCTATTTATTATATTTTCAATAATTACACATTATGCATTATTGCATATTATGCACATAATGCATTTCTAATATTTCTATTACCCTAATTACCATCTCTAAACACCAATTATTATTTCAAAATGTCTAAATTCATCCTAGATCAGGTTTTACACCTAATTATTCTAATTTACAAAATTAACTCATAATTTACTATGTTTTTCTATTACTAATTTACTACATAATTAACCTAATAATTACATCTAACACCCTAAATGCTATAAGTATCATACTCCATCAGATCTTAACATCCTAAAACATGTAATTATTCACTAAATCAGAAATTAATCATTTAATTACATAATTAACCCTAAATTACCCATTTTATGCCTCTTTTTAGAGCCTAAAAATTATCTAAAAATTTAGAAAATAAATTTTTGAAAAAGGGCTTCATAGCACTGTTCTATGTCACATGAGTATCCTACAGAAAAATTTTGAGCCCCAAACTACATCCCTAAGCCTATTTAATTTCCGGTTTAATCATGCTCGGTTTTGCACAATTTCTTAGGGACCATATACTACGGAACATAATTTCATCAAAATAATATTTTTCCTACAAACTACATACAAAAATATCTCAGAATAACAAAATTCATAATTTTATAATTATAATTACTATTTTTATAAATTTTCACAAAATCGGGCTAGAAATCGGACTCATCGATTTGGGTGGCTCTGGCCACCGCGGGCCGCCGTGGCCTTGTCGGCCGGCCTGGGCGCTGCCACCACCGTGTGGTGGTGGTGGCCGTGGCCATGGCCGTCCGCTTCCAGCTGCTCGTCTGGTGGGGGTTCCCTTTAGAAGCCCTAATTGCACAGATTTTTCTAATTTTTTTCCAAACCGAATTTTTCTCTCAATTTTCGACTCTCCCTAATTTTCTCTGATTCCCAACTGTCCAAATGAGTTCCTGGATTTTTCCTGCTATTTATAGGGCTTTAGTGTAATTATTGTGCATTAAATTAGATAAGACAATTATTTTATCCCTTACATTTTGGCTTTTGTGTTGCTTAATTCTTATTGGTTAATTTTTCTTTTCCTTATCCTGACATGCCACGACCAAGTTTACATCATTCCACACCCTTCTGATTTTTTTCTGATTTTTCCTCAATTATTTTATAATTTTCTTTAATTATTTGCTTAGTTTTCGGCCAATTTTAGTAATTACGCGTATTTTTATCTACACGTAAATACATGTGGGGTACACGTGAACATTCCTAAATATTATTTTGGTCATTCTAAAATTTTTAGTATACATATAATCTATCTCTAATAATTTATTAGTTATTATATTACACTTTTTGCCTTTTTGGTAATTAGCAGTTATTATGCTTAAATTTTGAAAATTTTATAGTCTCCTATTTTAGTACTTATTTTCTTAAATTTAAGTTTATGGGGTCATTTTTACTAATATTCTTCTCAATAGTTATAATTTGGGTTTGATCGGATCTTTTAACCGATCGCCTTAAACCTTGGGTTCTAAGTTCAATCCTACAGTTACTTGGCTATACTTTGGGGCTTACATTAGATCTATTCAATAGAATTATTTCTCGATATATTCTATCAAAATCTATCTTAAGTTAGTGCCGTACACTACACAAAACTTAGATTTATTAAGTTAAATTCATTGGAATTAACAAATATTAGGAACCCACTAATCTATGCTCTTAGTCATACTAAGTTGATGTAGCAAGTCTTAAATTATTACTCATACATGATAAAACAATAACATAAAGTAACAAAATTCATAAGTAATAAGAAATAAAACATAGAATCGGTAGAAGAGTAAAACCCCCTTTTTGATTTCATTGTAGAAGTCTCACAAATACATGAATAATGAAGTCTCGTCGGCTCTCTCAAGTAGCTTTAGGAAAAATACACAATGTAACACTAATGATTTTATTCAAAAAAGGAAAACACAAATGGGTACAAAGATGAATAGAAGTGTTGCAATTTAAACTCTCTAACTAAGGACTAGATTGTCATATAATGTAATATTTGATCATTTTTTCATGATGTGATATGATATCTGATATCTTTTGTCTGAAAATTGCGGTGTATTTATATTCTTCTCATCAAAAGGCCCAGAATACACCATTTCAAGATACCCTCTAGTGTTTAGACCTATCCTACGCATTGTTCATGTAAAGCAATTTAAAAAGAATCATTGTGTTCACCTATCACAACTATGAACTCCTCATCAAAATTATTCATCTCCTCATACTTGTGATCGAAGGAGTGATCACTTTCCTGATATACATTCATGGGCATGATAGACATAGGGATCACAATACTTACCTTGGTCACACTCTTGATAGAGGGCGTGATAGGCATTGAATACTCAATTCTTCCTTTATCACACTTGCAATTGAATGCATGTTGGTTTTCATTCAAAGTTTTCAATTCCTTAAGGCCATGATTGTCTTAAATCGCATTATTTTTTGTGTAAACTTCATCTCTTTACTCTAGAATTGTCTAAAACTGATATATTGCATAATTAGATACCAAGAACTTGAGAAATGAACATAATTATGATCAATTTTTACTAAATATGCCTAGAAAGTATATAATGATTTATGCTTATCAATGTGTCATGCTTATATACGTAGTATACATCGATATTAATATCCTAGCATAGCCTAACAACTCATCCAGTTGGTTGACTTCAACTGAGCATCTAAATACAAACTAAAGTCTAGGAACCTAGCAAAGTAACAATTAGTTGCCAAAACCCACCCAACAGCCTAACAACAACCACATGATGTTGTTAGAGAATCTAGTATATAGTTGGCTTAGCAAATACAATGCAACTTCTATATACTCGAAAACCTAAGTTTTTTAAACCAAGTGATTTACTTAATAAACCTAACTTATCATATGAAATCTAACCTAGCAAAATTTCAGTTTTTAAAAAACTTGACCCATAGGTCCGTTTCATGCCATGCTATGAATGCATCAAATTGCACACCAAGTAATACCTAGCAAATCCAAGCAAGCTTACTTATTATTTATTAGTCTAGCTTTTATTTTGTTTCATTATCATTTGTAAGACCTTGATATCGAGTTCACTTAAGTAAACATCTTTAGAGGTAAGGTTAGTCCCTAAATTCTTTCCTACGTTAGTGTAAATCTAAGCAAATGTCACACAAGTACGTAACACACAATCGTAGAATCTAAATCTAATATCAAAGCATCATTCAGTTAACAATAGTTATAAAAAGAAGCTTTACATAACTCATTAAGCAACATATCAATTTCATAATCAAGCTCAACCAAGCCAAAACATTATAAAGCGTACAAAGTTAAGAATAGACATAAGTCTATTCGAGGTATACAAATATCTACTTACGTAGGCTTCTTGATCGCTCCAATACTACTCATTAACGTAAGCCTCCACTTTAGCTACTTTACCTAATAAGGATACAACGTACCTAAGTCAACTGTAGTGTGTGTATATTTTAGATTGTTAATATCTTACTTTTACTTAAGGTTTATCAGTTAAGTCTATCCTTTAGGAAAATATTCATCCCATACTCCTTCTAATTTAGTCTATCATTTATCCCTTAACTTAGCTTCCGAATTATCTTTTGATTCAAGCGAACTTAGAAATTTCTCAATGAATACTATCAACCTTATATCCTTAGCTTCACCAATTAAGAATCTCAATTGTTTTACCTAAGTTACTCTCTAAGTTTAACTTATACGAAACCCCTAAGTGTATCCTCTAAATCTTTCTCTAATTTAACCTCTAATTTGACCAAAGTAATATGTTCGCTTATAAGATTTCCACTTCCATATCTACTTTAAGTTAATATCAGTAAGGAATATTACAAAGTATCTACATCTCACTTCAACTATATAATTATACAATTAGCATATTTTACCAATTAACTACATAAGCATTATGTGGCATATAATAGAAATTTTTATAATATATGGTATACGTACTAGTTTAATTCCCCCCAAAATATTGTAAACTCATAAAAATGTATAATTTAAGATCTGATTATCATAACTCTTAAATTTGGCCATTACATATATTTTCTAAAATATTGATTTAAGTAGAAATTAGCTTAAATTAGGTGAATAAACAAATAAAACTATAAGATCTAAATTGCAAAATTTCAAAAATTATAAATAAGCTCTAAAAATTGTTATAAATCATATTCACTAAGAAATTTAACTAAAAACATATTATTTCTTCAACATGAAATACAAGATTGATTATGTAAAATAGATTTAATAAATTTTATACATGTAGTTTATCAAAAATTCTTTTTATATAAATTAAGTATATCATATAAGAAATGTACTTATGAAAAATTAGCTGAAAACAACATTACTTACTATTTTTAAAAATTAACAAGAAATTCATTGGAATAGGATAGTTTGATAAGGATCCCATATAAGCACTTCTAATTTCTAATTTTTAGGTTGATATTTTAATTTTATATGAAAAAATACCTAAGATTACCAAGTTTTATAATTTTTTAACATCGTTTGATATTTTTAATAAAAATGGAAAATTACAAGTAAAAAATCGTGTATTTTTTATTCTCTAGTCACTAAAGCTCCATTGGCGACGACCCCCTATCCGAAATCCCTCTTTTGGCATCAGACTCTATCCCCCAAATGATCACCATGTCAGGTTGTAGGTAGCTATATGCCCTAAGCGTAATCTAACTCTGCTTTCTATTTTTTTTTTTTTCTCTAATTATTTTTTCTTATTTATTTTCAATGTTGATCTTTATTCAATTCCTCTAACTTACTTTCCCTAGATGCTTCTAATATATTCTAGTTACTAACCTCTAAAATGTGTCATTCGATGAGTTTAAATAGCAATAACTAGTTGGTGGGAAAGAGGTAGAGTCTAAATGTCTAAATTTGCAATTGTATCTTATACACTTTGACTCTTACATGTCATACAATACATTAATATGGGTCGACTCATCCTTGCCATTGGTTTAAATTGCTTCCACAACACAACCAATGGAATATCGATTCAATATACCCATCTTCTTATTAATTAAATAGACTGAAGAATACTTTAACTTGTATTTTAATAGTGTATATTAATATATTTATATATATGTACGTGAAGATATATATATATATATATATATGTTAGTGTAATTGCATGTCTCATGAATGTTGTTTTTTTTTTATTATATTGTTTTTATAAGTTAAAAAATTTATCTCTAAGGATACATTATATTACAAATTTTGAGTTTTTAATAATTAGCAAACGATCTTAATAAAAGTACGTTTTATTAAAATTAAATATTCTATATATTTTTATTATGGAAAATTAACCTTAGTAAAACTCTTCTTCTAACTTTTGTATTGTCATATTGAAATTTTAATTAATTCAAATAAAATTTTTCGGAAAACTTAAGTCGTACTAAATGCCTTAACGCGTAACGATATCAAGTAGCTAGGGTCTTATTACACCACTAAATTTGATTCTCAAGCTTCCCTAAATAAGTGTATTTCCATTATTACCTTAACTATACCCTTCAAGTCTCATATGTAATAAAAGTAACATGTTAGTAGGTTGAAGAGTAGGGTTTAACATATCACAAGATCTACCATTACATAGGAATATCTATTATAAAAAAACTCAAACTTTGATTAAGGATCATGCTTTATCCATTCAATGCTTATAAATAGTTCAACTTTAGCCTTCATGTTACATATATACAATATTTATAGATCTCAAAAGACCTAAAAGTTGTAACTTCATTTGTCGAAACTAAACTTCCATGTTCCTATTGTACTTGATCTGCAAAAACTTCAACTTTTCCAAATAGTTGACTCTACTAGTGCCCTTAAAAATCTATCCCCATAGGTGATGATGCCCCAAAATCTGCTCCTTAAAATGAGGATAAAGCACTTTATCTCCTCAGTTTACTATAAGTTAAGTGAGAGTAGATAGATAAGTAGTAATACAATGAAATACATGCTACAAACATATGGTTATGATATTAAGTTTATCATCTAACCGCTAGATAGGAAATGTAGTTAATGTATGTTGATACGAGGCAAGCGCACCTATCAATTTTAATATAGTCGGATATGAGTCCGAGTCGATCCCTCAGAGATTTTGAGTACTAATATTAACTTTAGCTTTATTATCTAACCGAAAGATTATGATGAGTTGAATGAATTAAAAATACTGAAATTAACAACTAAACTACTTATGAGACTTAATTATGCAAATTAGAAAGCAACAAACTACAAACGATTTCAAGTATACAATAATGTATTTAGGAATTATTTCCCCTAGTGTTTAACATGTAACCTTTTTAAAATGTATTCAATTCAGTTTCTATAATTCTTGACCGGAGGGATTCACAATTAAAGCTAATATCTTTCTCAAGCATATTAACCCTAATCCTAAATTATTTACCGGAATCTCTTCACTTAGTAATATAACTTAGAATTGCATTAATGTTTAATGAATTCCCACACAAACAATCAACTTTCCGGAAGAATCATATATCTTATCTCTAAGTATACATGTAATTCTCTCCAATTATGTTAAGATCTAATTACACATGCAATTTCTCAATCAACATGCATAATATCATATATTGACACTCTAGAATTATCAATCCATAACTAAACAACATAATTGAATCAAGAAAAGATAGAAACTTTCTTGAAATTATAATTCAATCCAAGAATCACATGAAACCCTAGGTTCCATAATCCTAAATACTTGAATTCTAAGCTATCATAATGAATCTAAAAACGAGTTCCATCAAAAACATAAAATAAAGCATAAAAACCCGTCTTGATTTGATGAACAATCTTTAATCTTGAAATCGATGTCGTTATCGCTTCTTGATGTTGTTTCTCCTTAAGTCTCTTCTTGTCTCTTGTCTCTCCGTTTCTGTAATGTCTCTCCTTCTTTTGAACCCTCAGATCCCCTTTTATATGTGTATTACACGGATTTTATTTTCGTCACCAGACACGGCCTGGGACATGGCCGTGTCTCCAGGTCGTGTAACTTTCTGCACAAAGACAAAATTTCTGCACAACTTCAAAATTTCATAACTTCTTCGTTTGAACTCGGAATTGAGTAAAACTTGATTCGTTTTCTTCGTTTTCGAGCCTAGAATGCATTTAAACCCTGAAATCAACATTTTACTCAATTAAGTATCATTTTCTTTAAAGAAAACCAAAAATGTGAGGGAAATACCATAAAATCACCATATGAAATATGTTTAAAATTAGAGTTATCATATGTCATACTAATACACAAGATATGTGTCGGCACTAAAATCCTAGCTGACCCAGCAATTTATCTGATTAGTTAACTTCAATCTAGGTATCTAAATAATATATCTAAGAACTTAGCAATAATTTGACCTAGCAATAATCATAGAATGTCGTTGAAGTCATTGGTCAACACAAATTTATATGCATCAAAACCTTGCTTTAAAAACTTATCCTAATAGAATTATAAGTTTAAGAAATCTGACCTTTTAGGTCCTTTTTTTTTTTTTTGTAATGCATTAACCAGATCTCAGATGAATATCAAGCAAAGCAAACAAGCTTATCCATTTAACCTTTTAGCCAAACCTTTACTTAATTATTCTTTTCGTTCTTTGTTTCTAATACCTCGGTATCAAGTTCACTTAAGTGAACACCTAGAAGGTAGGGTTAGTACTTAGCATTTATCTAAATTAGCACGATACATTAATAAATAGTGGTTAACCAACATTAGGTACATAGCACAAGATAACATAGTACACTTCACATAGCAAATCCAATCAATATACATTCGATCACCATAACCACATACAAGAATACTTGCTTCCTAATGAGTAGATGTAAATCTACCCTGTATACACATATCTACTTACCTAGCCTGTTGAGTGTTTCTAATCTTACTAGTTAGCATGATGCTCCTCTTCAACTGATTAACCTAATTGAGACGTATAGTATCAAAGTTAACTGTAAATCGTGCGTACATATATTCTAGCTTGATATTAACTTGTTAATACTTTAAGTTTGTTCTACCAAGAGATTATTCATCCCAATTTGCTTCTAACTTAATCTCCAATTTAACCCTTAATTCAGCTTATGAACTATTCTTTGAATTATCTTCTAATTCAAGCTAATTTCAAAATTTCTAAACGAATACTATCTAACTTATATCCTCAACTTTGCTAATTAAGAATCTCAAGCATTTTACCTGACTTAGTCTTCAAACCTAACTTACATAAAAACTCTAAGTGTAGCCTTTGAGTCTTTCTCTAACTCGACCTAAACACTATATTTGCTTATAATATTCCTACTTTTCAATCAAGCCAAGTTAAGACTAGTAAAGAATAGATCATATGTAACATTAACTAGGACTTCCCTCGCTATAGTGTTAATTGTGCAATTTGCCTTATTTATCATATTTAGCAAAATCTACATAAATAGTGGGAAATTACCTAATAATTAGTATCTATATTAAGCTAAATCTACATAAAATATATTATGATGAGAAAATTGTACTTGTTAAACTCTAATCATGAAAAGTACTATAATAGTATACTATACAATATTTTCCATAATGCTTGTTTTAGCTTGGTTTTATTAGAAATTAGCTAAAAAAGACAAATAAATATACGTAATCTTATTATTAGAATATAACCTACATTTTAATATTACTAGTCACTAGAAATTGTCTCATGTTGAGTTCATTCATGAATTACTTCAAAATCCTATTATTCTTTGAATTTAAAAGAATTACCAAAAAAACCTAAATAAATTACAATAAATAGTAAACATAGAAATTTTAAAAAACTATTATCATCAAAATTTAGTACATAATATAAGCATGTTATACAAAATTTTTCATCTTGAAACAACATTATTTAATATTTTGAAAATTTACTTCAAAATTCATTGGAATGTGGAACTTTATCAAGAAAGTTCCATAAATAATTGTTATTTCAACAAAATAAAATTATTACATGAAATTAATTGTAAAATAACCTTAGGAAGCATTTTTTTTTTCATAATTTTCTAACCTAATTTGCTATTTTTATTAATTACTTGAAAATTGAGTGAAAAATTTGTACTTACGAGTCTACGGTCATTAAACTATCTTCTAGCCACTAAGGGTTATTGAAGCTCCTCTCTCAGCTCCAAGAGCTTAAGTTCAAGGCTCCACAATGTTAGGTCATATATAGTCATAAGAGTCATAATACCCTGCCCTTTGATTGGAATTTGTATACTATTTTTCTAAATTTTGTGTTTTGATTTAATTCATATTTTTGAGAGGATTTCCTGATTTCCTAATGGGGTCTCCTAACATTTGATGGAAAAAATGGATTGCATTTTCCATGTGTCACTTATTAGTTTAATTAGGTATATTACTTGCATATTTTATTACTTTTCCCACATGACAACTCATCATGGGATCTCTTAACATTATGATTGCTTGCCACACTAGGTTCCAAAAATTGCTATTGTGTTTTATATACTTTGTATAATTTTTAGCAATTATTATATATTTTATCAATTATTTAGAATATTTAGTAATATATATATTAGGTATATTACTTGTATATAATATGACTATATAATCACAATACATGTTAGTTGATTTATAAATGTTATTTTTATAAGTCAAATAATTTATTTCTAAGGACATGTTACATTTCAAGGCTCAAATTTTGAGTTCTTGATAATTATTGAATAATCCTAATAAAAATATATTTTATTGAAATTAAATATTATATATACTTTATTTCTATGAATTGACCTTACTAAGACTCTTAGTCTTGCTTTTGTGACCTCTTATTGAAATTTGATTAAATTTGAACAAATTTTTTTGAAAGCCTTAAATTGTACTAGATGCCCTAATTTATATTGGTAGTTGAGCAGCTAGGGTCTTACATTTTACCCCCCTTATAAAAAGTTTTGTCCTCAAAACTTACTTATATGGTAAACAGTTTATATATCTAAGGCTTCATTCGACTACAAATAACTAATCATAAATAGAATACTAACCTTGAGTAAATAACTCAAAATATTAAGCTCTCATGTGATCTGTAAAGTCATAAGCTGCATCATCAATATTGTGTCTATTCCACAATACTTCTACGTATACAATATCTTGATTTCTCAACTTTCATATATTAGTATTTAGAATCCTTACTGAATGCTTCACATAAGTGAGATTCTCTTTTAGCTCCAAAGGACATACGTCTAGTATAGTTGGTGGATCTCTTATGAACTTCCTTAAGGTTGAAACATGGAAAACACTATGAATACCTGCTATTTAATTTGGCAATTCCAATTCGCAAGCTACCTTCCTAACCCTTTTCTTAACTAGATAAGGTCCTACGTATCGAGGACTTAATTTCCTTTAATACCGAAATGTCTTACACCTTTCATTGGAGATACTATAAGAAATACGTAATCTCTTACCTAAAACTCCAATGGCTTCCTTCTAAAATCTGCACAACTTTTTTGTAAACTTTAGGCTATCCTCATTTGTTCACGTATCACCTACACTTTCTCCTTAAGATCTTATAACATTGTTGGTCTGATTGTTTGTTTATTCCCTATTTCATTGCAATAGATTGGAGATCTACACTAACATCCATATAGTGATTCATATGGAGCCATCTGAATTGTATTGCGATAACTATTATTGTAGGCAAATCCCACTAATGGTAAGTGATCATGATACCAGACTCTAGCATACATTCCCTTAACATATCCACTAATATTTGTATGGTACATTCTGATTGTTCATCACTTTGCAAATGATATGTTGTATTGAAGTTCAACTTAGTTTACAGTTCCACTTATAAAGACTGCCAAAATCGTGACATGAAAGGAAAATCACGGTAAAAAATTATTTGTACAAGCACCCTATGCAAATGGACTACCTCTCTAATATACACTTCTATCAACTAAGGTACCATTATAGCTTGCTTTATTGCTAGGAAATGTGTGGACTTAGTAAGTCTACCTACTATAACTCATATCATGTCATGTTACTTTCTTATTCTAAGTATGCTACCTATAAAGTCCATTGTCACATGCTACTATTTCTATTCAAGTATTGGTAAGGTGATATGAGGCAAGCGCACTTATAAAATTCTAATATAGCAAACGTGAGCCCGAGTCGATCCCTTAAAGATCATGAGTATTAATACTAACTTTAGCTCTATTAGTTAACTTAAAAAATCGTGATGAATTTAAATGAATAAGAACTAAAATTAATGAACTAAACTAATTATGAGAATCAACTAAACAATAGGGAAGCGATAAAATTAAGAATTACTTAAAGAAAGCAAGTAATGAATATAGGATTTGTTTTCCTTAGAGTTTAGCATATAACCGCCTAAAATTTATACAATTTCAGCCCTAGTGTTTTTGACCTAGGGAATTTTCAATTAAAGCTAATACCTCTCTCAAGCATATTAACCATAAACCTAACATACTTACCTAAATCTCTTCATTTGTAAAATAATTTAGGATTGCATTAACGTACGATGAATTCCCATACAAAGATAGCAAATTTTCGAAAGAATTATGCACCTTATCTCTAACTGTACATCTAATCCTTTTCAATTATGTCATGATCTCACTACACAAAAGATTTCTCAATTTTTATCCATAATATTAAGAATTGATACCTTAGAAATATCAATTAGCAATGCAAAGCACATAATTTAATCAAGAAAACTAGAAACTTTATTAAAAATTCACAATCAATCCAATAGTCACATGTAAACCCTAGGTTCCATAATCCTAGATATAAGAACTTAAGTAATCATGATGATTTGGAAAGAAAATTACAGCAAGAACAAGAAAAAATCCATGAAAAACCCCTTTTGTAGTGATAAATCCTATTGATCTTGAAGTTTTGGTGATACTTCTTATTGTGCCTTTTTTCTCCCTATTGACTCTCTTCAATTTAGATGCAAAAAGTTATCTCTAAAACCCTCACACATCCTTTTATATTAAAAAAGGAAACTACAGTAGGCGGTATTAGAGACGACCTAGGATATGGTCATGTCTCAATGGTTGTGTAAGTCACTGCTTTTGGGTGCTAAAAATTGTTCCTACTCAGATACAACCTAAGACACAGTTGTTTCCTTAGGTTGTGTAACTTATTATTCAAAATTCGGATTTTTTTCTTATAGGGTAGACGTGACTTGGGATATGGTCGCATCCTTAGGTTGTGTCACTTTTTGTAACCTTGTTTTCTTTAGAAAATGAGTCTCTTGGTTGGACATGACCATGTCAACCGGTCATGTCAACCGGTCATGTCTCACTTTAAGACTTCATAACTTCTTCATTTAAGATCCAAGAATGCATTCAAATGCTAAAATGTAAATTTTACTTAATTAAAAGGAAAATGCTATAAAATCAACATGTTAAATATATCTAGATTAAGAGTCCTCATAAGGGTTGTAGTAACTCACCTAGCCTTTGGTGTTCCGCTTTCACCTTCTAGCAAGTCACACACTTCAAGATATGTTGTGATACATCTCCTTTCTTTCTTATCCACCAAAACTTCTACTTTAAATCTTTGTACATCTTATTGTTCTAAAGATGTAAAGAAGACCTCACATCATGAGCTACTTTTTAAGATCACTTTCTTAACTTTTGCATCCTTTGAATAACATACTCTTCCCTTGAATCTTAACATTACCTTATCGTTAACATGAAAATCAAGGTATTTCTCCATATTGTCCCAAATCTTTTGTAGTTCCACATCTTCCCTTTGAACTTTCTTTATGTGTTCTAAAAGTGTAGGTTGAACTTCCAAACTTACTAACATAGATCTATTTCCCTTTATTACCATCTTCGAACTCATCCTTTCCATCTCTTCAATCAATTCTCGCTTGTCAGTTATTAACATAGCAATACTATTGACCTTTTTCCTATCAAGGCATTTGCAACTACATTTGCCTTTCCTGGCTGATAGTAAATTGAAAGATTATCTCCTTTACCTTAAATTCAATTCTTTTTGTGTGAAGATGTACTTAAGACTTTTATGATCCATATATACTTTACACCTTTCTCCATATAAGTAATGCCTCCAAATTTTTAAGGAAAATACAACTGATGCCAATTTTAAGTCATAAGTTGGGCAATTCTACTCATGCAATTTGAGCTGTCTTAATGCATAAGTGATCACTTTATCATTTTACATCATCACGCATCCTAAATCATTTCTCAAAGCATTGCAATAAACTGCATGCTCCCTTGATCCATCGGGTAATGTTCATATTAGAGCAGTTACCAATCACTTCTTAAGTTCTTGGAAACTCCTTTCACATTTATTATTCCATTCAAATCTAATTCCTTTGCGTGTCAATTGTTTTAATGGCATAGCAATCTTAGAGAAATCCTTTATGAATCTCCAGTAGTAGCTTGCCATTCTTAAGAAACTTCTAACTTTCGTTATAGTCATATGGTCTTTCTCAATTCATTACCACCTTTACTTTTGTAGGGTCAACAAATATTCTAGCACCTGATACAATATGCACAACTTGCTCTAACCAAAACTCATACTTGTTCAACTTAGTATATAATTGATTTTCCTTTAGAGTTTGGGGTACCTTTCTCAAATGCTGGACATGTTCCTCCTTATCCTTTGAGTAAATCAAAATATCGTCTATGAATACTACCACGAACTCATCTAAATATTTCCTAAACATAAGGTTCATCATATCCATGAAAACAGTTAGAGATTTGTCAGACCAAATAGCATCACTAAGAACTCATAGTATCTATATCTTATCCTGAAAGCTGTTTTAGGTATATCTTCTTTTTTAATCTTTAATAATCGTAAGTCTATTTTCAAAAACACAATGTCTCCCTTTAATTGGTCGAACAAATCATCAATTTAAGGAAGCGGGTTATTCAATTCTCGATAATCTATACATAACCTCAAACTTCTGTCCTTCTTCTTAACAAAGAGTATTGGTGCACCTCATTGTGTCATGCTAAGTCTAATGAATCCCTTATTTAATAACTCTTGAATTTGCTGCTTTAATTCCATCAATTCAGTTGGTAATAGGTATAGCCTTTTAGATAAGGTCAATAGTAAATTTTATTTCTCTATCAAAAGGCAATATAAGTGAATCCTTAGGGAAAACTTTAAGAAATTCTTGTACTTAGGTGCATCTTCTAATTTGTTTTACTTAGCTTATGTATCTACTACTAAGGTTAGGTAACCTACATTGCCCTTACTTATTAACTTTCATGCCTTACTTGCCAAAATCACCCGTAGGACTGCATCATTAGAACTTCCTTTGAAACAAAAGTCCTTTCTATCAAACCATTTAAGCATCATTGTCTTACTTTCACAATCAAAATTGGCTTTATACTTAGTGATCCAATCTATTCCTAGTATTACATCGAGCCCTTATATCTCCAAAACTGTTAACTCCACAGGCATCTCATGAGTATCTATATAAACATTTCCATCTCTCAACTTATGATACAAAACTTGTTCTTCTCTAGAAGGGGTTGTGATTACCAATCCATATGGTAACGTTTATAATGGTAGTTCATTTTTATCTACGTACTCCTTCGCAGCATACAAGTGAGTTGCTCCAATATTTAATAAGTGTACGTGTAATTATCTCCTATGCCTACTAACCCTAGAGCAATTATTTATAACTATATCATTTCGTATACATGTGACATTAGTAAATTGATGCTAACTAACTATCAAGAATACAAATATTTAGAGAACTCTAAGTAGTATTAGCTTGCCATAATATAAGCATCCCCTGCTTCTTCTTATTGAAGCACATAAACCCTTCCTTGAACCTTAGGCCTTCCACCTACCTTATTTGGTCGATTATTATTCCTATTGGTAGGTTCTGGTCTATTATCCTAAACTTGCACCTGCCTTACCTATGGTTCAGTACACTAAGTTGCATTATGACCCATCTTCTTACGGTTAGTATAAAACATACCCCTGGGGTTTGGGTGATGACAATTCTTCATTACATGTATAGCCTCTCCACATTTAAACACTTCTCATGCAACTCAGGGCAATCAACAACTCGATGCCTTGCATTACATTTCTAAGATGGTATTGTAGTTCTGCCACTTCTTCAATTCTTACTTATGGGTTGCTTGCCTTGCTTCCCTTTCGCCATTGTGTTATTATCACTAGAGCTTCCCACAAACTTCCTTCTTACTCTATCTCCTCAGCCTTTTCTTGTAAAGTACGAGCTCGCTTAATTAGTCAAGCCTCATTTACTTAATCATTATATCTTACTATTCTGACTCGTTTTAGCTCTACTTGGAAATATAAATCAAGTCTAGCCTTGAACCTTCCAACCTTAACCAATTCATTGTTTTGAACAACCTCTAAAGCAAATCTCAACAACTTATTAAACTTCCTCTCATATTCCTTGACTGACTTACCATCCTATTTCAGCTTATAATAGACTTCAAACATTTGTTCTTGTACACATTTAGGAAATTACTGCTCTAGGAATGCATTCCTAAAAGCATTTCATTCAATAGGTTGTGGTAGGAATCGCCTCTTATCCTTTTACCAATCATTTGTACGTCTATTTAACATAATAGTTGCAATCCTTACCTTCCTATTCTCTTCTATTTTATGTACTTCAAAGGCCTTCTCTAAGGAATCAATCCTTTCTTTAACAACCAAAGAATCAGTAATCTTACCATCAAATGGCTTTGTTATCCATTGTACTCTAGTTAACTTGTCACCTCCTCTAGCTCTAACTAGAGTAGTCACAAACTGTTGTAGCAATTCTATTATTGGCTAAAGTGGAGCCAAATTAGGTTATGGCTATAGCTGTAGTCCTACCCTTTGCTTTTGTAGCTCATGTTCTACTAGAGGCCTTCCTCTCCCCTTCGTATCATTTTCTAAACATCACTAAACAAAAATTAAGTAGTAAGTATCCTTATGGTTTCATATGTCTTAACACTTTATTACTTAACTACCCTATACATCTCATACACGTTTAGAAACTTAGGGTCTCAAATTCATGCTTGGACACTACCTAAAGGATTACATAGGAATACCTGCTATAAATATACTTAAACTTTGATTAAATATCACACTTTATGCATTCAGCACTTATAATGAGTTTAAAGTTAGCATTTTATGTTACATATATATATGTATGTATAGTATTTACATTTCTCAAAAGACCCAAAAGTTGTAGCTTCATTTGTTGAAACTAAGCTTCCATGTTCTTATTGTACGCGATCAACAAAAACTTCAACTTTTCTAAACAATTGACTTTATTAGCACTCTCAAAGTCTATCACCACTGGTGATGGTGCCCCAAAATCTACTCCTTAACTTGAGGATATCCCCTTAGCTTATTGTAAGCTAAGTGAAAGTGTATAGACAAGCTGCAATACAACGAAATACATGGCACAAACATATAATTATCACATTAAATTTATCACCTAGCTGATACATAGGAAATTCAATTCATGTATGCCATGCTAATGTACAGGACACGTATCGGTATTGGTATCGATATACTAGTCAGCTTAACAACTCATCCAGTTGGTCAACTTTAATCTAGGTATATAGATAATATATATAGGAACTTAGCAATAATTTAGCTCAGCAATAACCATGGAACATGGTTGGAGTCATTGGTCATGCAAATTTATATGCATGAAAACCCAGTTTTAAAACTTATCCCAATAGAATTATAAGTTTCAAAAATCTAACTTGAAGGTCCTTCTTATGCAATGCATCAACCAAATCTCAAATAAATACTAAGTAAAGCAAACAAGCTTATCCATATAACCTTTTAGCAAAACCTTTGCTTAATTGTTCTTTTCCTTCTTTGTTTCTAATACCTAAATATTGAGTTTACTTAAATGAACACTTTAGAAGGTGGGGTTAGTACCTAGCATTTATCCAAATTAGTATAGCACATCAATAAATCTTGGTCAGCCAATGTTAGGTACATAGTACAGAATAACAAAGTGCACTTCATGTAACAAATTCAATCAATACACATGGTTACCACAACCACATACAAGAATACTCACCCCTAATGACTAGATGTGAATCTACTCTCCATACACATATCTACTTATTTGGCTTACTGATCGTTCCTAAGCTTATTTATTAGTACGATGCTCCTTTTCAGCTACTTCACCTAATGGAGACATAAAGTATCAATGTTAACTATAGATCGTATGTACATATATTCCAGCTTGATATTAACTTGTTGATACTTTAAATTTGTTTTGTTAAGAGATTATTCATCTCAGATTGCTTCTAACTTAATCTTTGATTTAATCCTTAATTTAGCTTATGAACTATCCTTTGGATTATCTTTTAATTTAGGATAATTTCTAAATTTCTAAATGAATACTATTTGACTTATATCCTTAGCTTTACCAATTAAAAATCTCAAGTATTTTACCTAACTCAGTCTTCAAGCCTAACTTACATAAGAACCCTAAATTTAGCCTTCGATTCTTTCTCTAATTCAACATAAACACTATATTTTCTTATAACATTCTCACTTTTCAATCAGGCCAAATTTAGATCAATAAAGAACAAATCATATGTAACATTAACTAGGACTCTCCTCACTAGGGTGTTAGTTGCACAACTTGCTTTTTTCTTTTTTTCTTTTTTTATCATATTTAGTAAAATCTACAATGATTGTTTTAGCTTGATTTTATTAGAAATTAGCTAAAAATAGGTAAATAAATATACTTAACCTCATAATCAGAATATAACCTATATTTTAACATTACTAATCACTAGAAATTGTCTCATGTTGATTTCATTCATAAATTACTTCAAAGTCCTATTACTCTTTAAATTCAAAAAAATTGTCAATAAAACCTAAATAAATTACACTAAATTGTAAACATAGAAATTAAAAAAAAAAAATTGTTTCCAAAATTTAGTGCATAATATAAGTGTGTTATATAAAATTTTTCATCTTGAAATAACATCATTTAATATCTTGAAAAATTACTTCAAAATTCATTGGAATAAGGCAATTTATTAAGCAAGTACTACAAATCATTATTATTTCAACAAATAAAATTATTACATGAGACTACATGTAAAATAATCATAAGGAACAATTTCATAATTTTCTAACCAAATTTGTTGCTTTTATTAATTAAATAAAGATCGAGTGCAAAATTTGTGCTTGTCGGCATACGGCCATTTAGCCCCCAAGGGTTGTTGGTAGCTTCTCTCTCAACCCCAAAAGCTTAAGTTCAAAGCCCCATGGTGTTAGGTCATGCATAGCTATAAAAACCGTAATACCCCCACCTCATCCCACCCTACCCCCCTTAGATTCGAATTTATACACTATTTTTCTTAATTTTGTTTTTCCTACTTAATTCATGTTTTGAGAAGATTTCTTGATTTCCTAAGGTTATAGAATGACCAAAGTTTCCCTCAAATGTAGATTTAATGATAGTAGGTCGATGGAAAAAGTAGATTACATTTTCCATCTGTCGCTTGTTAGTTTAGTTAGGTATATCACTTATTCCAAATGATAACTCATCATGGGGGCCTTCTAACATTAGGATTGCTTGCCACTATGTTACAGAAATTGCAAGTGTGTTATATATATATATTTTTTTATAACATTGGAGCAATTTCATATATATTTTATCAATTATTTAGCATATTTAGTACTATATATATATATATTGAGTATATAATGTGTATATAATATGACTATATAATCACAATATATACTAGTTGACTTCTAAATATTAATTTTATAAGTCAAATAATTTATTTTTAAGGATCTATTATGCTTGAGGGCTTAAATTTTAAGTTTTCGATAACTATTAAACGATTCCGCTAAAATAAGTTTTATTGAAATTAAATATTACATGTATTTTATTTTTGAAAATCGACTTTATTAAGATTCTTGGTCTAACTTTTATGATCTTGTACTAAAATTTGATTGAATTCAAACAAAATTTTTTAAAAGCTTTAAATTATATTGAACGCTCTAACTTTGATCAAAAGTTGAGCAGCTAGGACCTCATATTTAGATAAATGCACGTTTCTTTTTTGCAGCGTACCTTGATTTTGTGCTGCTTTTTTCTTGTTTTGGTATGTAAATTTTATTTTAGAATTATTAATGTCTAGTGTTTGTTATATCGAAATGTCATTTGAAAAATTACTGTCTAAGTTTACATCTCTTTTAATTTAGGCAGATTTTTAAACAATACTATAGATATTTTTACTTTTTTCACCTTTAGTATTTTCATTATTGGTCTCCTTAAACTCTACGTCCTCAAATCTTTCATCTCTCTAAATTACCACAGATGTATCCCTTCATTATCATTACTAATTGGGATGAACAGGTAATCATATTGTATGAAGATCACTCAAAGACCCAAACACAGTACCAGTGGTGGTTTCATTCACTGTGAAGGCGGACGAAGCTACATAGAAACTCGAACACGATGCCAGTGATGGTTCCGTTCGTTCTGAAGGCCGGCAGAACCACTTGGAGATCCAAACGCAATACTGATGGTGGTTCCATTCATTGTGAAGACCAGAACTATGGTATCTAAAGTTGTGCTTGAAGTACAAGAGTTGTCGTGGGGCTAGTAGCTGTTGAAGAAGGTAGAGTCAATGCCGAGTGATGAGGATTGATGGAACCTAGTAGCTGTCATCAAAGCTGTTGAAGCGCCCATCAAGTAGACAAGCATCTGTTCATTGGATATAGTAGACTAGAAAAATTGGACCATTGAAAAATAGCCGTTTGATATGGTTCTTCTTCCAAGGCAAAATGGCCATTCTCCTTTGGACTCACATGATCTCTCTCTCTCTTTTTTTTTTTTTTTCCCTCTAGCCTCGGTTGCGAACCATACATGAAGATAATATGCTTGCTTATGCGCATGCACTATGTCCTAATGTAACTTCCCGGCTATGTCTTTGTTTTCTCTTTTCTCTTTTTCCCCTTTTGTAGTTGTCATTGTATTCTATATTTGCATGAACCACCGCTCTTCTTCTGCCTGATTGTGGTTACTGCCATGTCTATTAGATATGCATCATTGCCTTCAAATGACAATCGGGTATTCTCTATTGTTGATAATTTGCTGCATGAACTGATCTTGCTTAATTCTTCTCTGGTGTGCTGCTTATCTCTGTTGTAGTCTTATCTTCACATGGATTGTTGTTATCACGTGGTCGATCACAAGTTGTTGAGTCAGTTCTAATGTTACTTCTTCGGTTTGTGTGTTGTTTGATGCACCTCTGTCATGTCTAGTTCCTTTCTTCCTTCCTTTCTTTTTTTTTTTTTTTAAATAAAAAAGCTACTTATACCCTTAAATTGCTTCTTCAAATTTGGATGTTGTTTATACATAGATAACTTTGATGAATTTATCGGATTCCGATGATATTTCGTTGGTGTCTATTTGTTGTTAATGTCTTTTAGTTTTTTTCTTTTATTTATTTATTTTTTTTTGTGTCTCCTGTCGCATCCAAAATTCCCGATTCATAGCTGCTACTATTATTGCTTTACCTCGTTATGACTGATATGTGTGTCCTGTTAGTCATGTTTCTGCTTGACACCCGTGACTTCTTGCTTCAGAATCGCCGTGTGATCGATAATGCAAGGACATAGGCCTACTCTTATTCATGAATTCGACTGCTGTGACAGATATGGGCTGTGAGTGTATTATTCATTTCTCATAGCTCCATGCGTTATGTGCGCTTTTTTTTTTTTTTTTTTTTTTTTATATCTTTTGCAAATTGTTGTTCCGGATTGACACATATGCATATACTCTGTTTCGAAAATCACATTGCTATGTTACCACGCTACCGAATTGCTTTCTTATCTTGCTCATCGTAATCTTTCTGGTGAGCAACCCCACCAACATTAAGCTTATTCCCACCATCTCCACCTCTAAACACATGGATCCCACCTTCAGATACAAGAAAAGCACTCGAACCCCATACAAATATGTGAAGATCTTTCCCATAATTACCCACATTACCGTGTGGTCTCTTCTTTTTATCCTGCCTAGATAAACGGGAAAATAGCCCTCCACTAGAAGGTGTCGGGTAAGTCTCACTGCCTCTAGATGCTTTCCTCACCATGATTTATGTTCCCAAAATTTGACAGTAACTTCACTCATATTCTTCCCATTTACCATGGTGTGAAAATCGACGTGGTTGAAACCATACCCTCTCAAAGTAGGCTCTCTAGAGGACTGTAAAGAGTAAATCTCTGCATTGGTTAAGTTAAATGGTCTTGGGGTCAAAGACATGCTCGAGTAACGTCCACGTGATCTTCTACAGGAATCCTTAAACATGGAATAAATGGATTTTCTCACGGTTGTGTAGTTTACCATCATCACCGGCTTCAACTTCAGTTCATAATGGCTCTTTACTACGTGGAGAAATGATGTCAGAATCAACTCCAAAGATGTTATACACCCACCAGTCTGAGGAAATTGTTTGACAATTAAAAGCCTAGCACCACTATACTCAAACGAGAACAACATGTGTGTGTTTACCAAATGATGCACCATAGCACAACTATTTGAACCGTAAGTGTACCAAAAGCATCGCCATACATACTCCTGCCCGTCTTGATTTTGAATCCATGCATAAGTAATTGGCACACAATCCAGCTGTACCTTCTTCATCACTTCCACTGTATACATCGAGCAATCATCAACATCCTAGCAACTTCACCCGCCTAGAAGCTCTGAGTTCACCACACTTTTTTTTTTTTTTTTGGACCGAATGAGTTCACCACACTTGTAATACATGTGTTGTGGACTGTCCAAAGCTTCACATTTCGCGTGACATACCAACCATCCATAATCTAATAAACCAATAAAGCAATTCACACATTGCTTCTCCAATAAGTTATCGAAAACATCTTTCTCCAAAATACTTGAAAGGAAGAAGTTTCTTTTGAGGCATTACATCAAACATCCTTAACGTACCCAAAACTGTTCGGCTTAAAATAACTCAAACCACAGCCGCCATCCCTCATACTTATTTCATCGAACACCTTATTCACATGCCCGATATTACACAACATTACGTAAACCATGATTCTTTCAACACTTTCAAGCTTCTGTATTCTGTATAGGGTGTTGAATTACTAAATCCAACCATAATCCTGACTTGAACTCTTCCCAACATAGTAAGGAGTATAGGGATAAGAGTATAGTGATCAGAACTAGAACGGAAGTATGTGAGAAAATGGGATTGCACATAGTTGAATTCGCAGCCTGAATTTGTGGGAGTTGCGAGTCGAAAATCCTTGGGTGGTTTTAAGGATGGACGGAATGCACGAAGCTGAAATGGATGGTTTTGTGAGCTTACAAAGTCAGAAAGGATGGGTTTCAAAGTAACGCGTTTTCTTTATTTATTTCTTTTTGTTTTTCCTAGGCATATACAAGCGATTTTAACAAGGCTACAGTCGGTCTCTTTGGGAATATGACATCCCGATCCATGATCTCTAACAAGTATTCTATCCCTCTTTTCCTCTCATCACTTATTATCCGGTCTGGATTTTCGATTTTAATTATTCGTTTTTCTTAATTTAATTTAAACCAAAATTTATATTTATTTAGTTTAAATCCTCCATTAAAATTAAGAAAAACCTAACTTCTTTTTTTAAAAATAAATAGAGTTGCCATTTAGTAAAACTGCGAAAAGTGATGAAATTAAATTCAATTATGCAGATTAATTTTAATTTGACTACTAATTTATAAATTTTTGAAAACTTCTTTTAAAAAGGTTTTAAGAAACCGGATATCTAAACATTGGAGACTACCCTATTAAACCCTAATTGGGTTTCACCTAAAATAATCAAAAGTTAATGTTTATTTTTCAAAATACCCTACTAATAATATATGCAAAAATAATTAAGAAATTATACCTATTAAAAAAAAA
>JAMXBB010000009.1:50794038-50814998 GCA_024138015.1 Lumnitzera littorea | reverse complement strand
TAGGGGGGGGGGGGGGGGGGGGGGGGAAGGGGATGTTTAGGTGATAAGAACATTTTTGTTTATTTATTATTTTATTTTATTTTTAACCAAACAAAATAAATAAACAAACAAAGCTTTCTCTCCCCTTTTTTTTTCTCTCTCTTTTTTTTTTCGTTTTATATAATAAAATAATACATTTGAAAAAAAAAAAAAACAGGAGATACAACAAAATAAAAAATGAAGAAAACAAGGAGGGAACCAAACTTGAGCTGGATGCGATTCAGGTTCAAGTTGTCGAGTCAAGTTTGTACGCGAATTTAAGTCGTACAAGGGAAAAAGTAGCAACATCAACTATGATTTGGAATGATTTAGGCGACGAAACGAGCAGGAAAGTTGGGATTCATGTGTTTTGGATTGGAGAATAGGGAGGTAGGTAAAGCATTGTGGCTAAATAGTGGTGGTTAGTTTTGGCTACCAACGGTAGTTGTTAGGTGATGAGCTTAATGGTGGTTGAGCATAAAGAGGGAGTTGGGTCTTATGTTTTTGGGTGTAGCCAAGTTAGCTACGATGGCCGTTTTGGTCAGAAAGATGCGAAGATGGTGGTTTAAAAGGGGGTTGATGGTTGCCACAGGTGCAAAACCGTAGGGTGGTGGTGGTTTGCCTAAGGACCATGGCTAGAGTTGATATTGGTGGTGTTTGGAAGCTTTGGCCATGGAGAACTTAACTGTGGTATTATATTTCTTCGACTAATGTTGTGGTCGAAGAAATCTTAGAGAGAGAGAGGGCATGCATTAGAGTGTATTAAAGAGAGAAAGTGTGGAATAGGCTTACTAGGGGTGGTTTAGGTGATTGTTCCTACCAAAAATGAAGGTAGGAGCTCCTATTTATACGTACATAGGCTTATTCAAGCTTGGTAAGTTCAACCTTAGAGGATCTTTGTAGACGTGGTATTGATTGTGTTTGCTCAATTTAACTTGAAACTTGAGAAAATTTCTGTTTAGATGAAGCAAACAATCAAGAACTTGTCATAAAGTGTTAACTACAGCTTGAATTTAAGAAATTTTATCGAAAGAGCACGGATTTGTCAAGTCATCTAAGGTGTGTTTATGATTTTTTTTCATTTTCTAAATTTAAATTTCTTCACGGTTTAGATGAACTAAGACTTGTTTTCAATTCCAATTAGTAATTTCCTATGTTGACAACATAAATATGGTAAAGACTTGGATTGATTTTGGTTAAAAAATGGTCGAAAAGTGGATTGAAAGATGAGGGTTCGAAAATGGTAGTTTCTAAGCTTGTATATTTTACCTATGTAAGAGATGATGACGTGGCACCATGTCATCCACATGTTCCAATTATCATCTACCATGTGTCCATATAGACACCTAGTCCAACTAGATCGTAACACATGCAAATGTGGGGGAAGAAAAACAAAAGGCTCAAGTTGTGCTCTATATAGATCAAACATAGAATCTCTAGTTTGAGCATGCAATATTTTTCCATCAAGCCATTACTTATGCCTTGTCTACATGTATAATCAAATTGTACATAAGAACTAAACGAGCTTAGGCTAGACTTAAATATTAAATCTCAACTTAGGCCCAAATAACTCCTTTTTATTTAAAATTGAACCCAATTTGCTATTTAAAAAAACTGAAGCTATTTTAAACTACCTTATTTTATTTTTAATTAACTATTTTCATTTTCTTTTTTTCTCTTTTTTTTTATATTTTACTAAATTTTCCATCTTTTGTGCTTTTTTTCTAATTTTTCAATTTTTTCTTTATTTTTAAATTTAGAATCCTTTTTCCCTATTCTAAAAAAAAAAAAAATCTCTAAAACTACAAGGGGCAAAACACTAAATTATACGTAGCAACTGTAACGCTTTTCTGTAGAATTAATGTTGAAGCAATCTCATCCATGAATGATTGAAGTAGTCATATTATGGTAGCTGTAGTCACTTGAAAGAGACATTCACCTTTGAGCATACAGTAGGTATAATACCCATTCTACGACATTATTAATAGGATCGAAGAGATCTCAATTGTAATAAGTCGAAGCAACTCCATGGTAAGCTTGGTAGCTATAATGCCTATTTGTAGAACTTAAGGTTAAAGCAACATTATCCACGAATGTGTGAAGCAACCATATCATGGTAGCTGTAGTCACTAAGTATAAGCATATGCTCTTAACCATACAACAAGCACAATACCCATTCTACAACACCACTCACAAGATCAAAGCGATCTCCGCTATTATGGGTCGAAGTGATCTCATAGTAGGCTTAGTAGCTGTAATGCTTTTCTGCAAAATTGAGGTCAAAGCAACCTCATCCATGAATAATTGAAATAGTTACATCGTGGTGGCTGTTGTTGCTTGATAGAAGCATATGCTTCTGAGCACGCAACAGGCATAATGCCCATCTTACAACACTACTTACAAGATTGAAGCAATCCCATAGTAGGCTTGGCAACCATAATACCTTTTCATAGAATCGAGGTTGAAGTGATCTCATCTATTAATGATTGAGGCAATCATATAATGGTAGTTGTCGTTGCTCGAAAGAAGCATAGGCTCCTAAGCACGTAGTGGGTGTAATGCTCATTCTGCAACATTACTTACGAGATCAAATCGATCTCCACTATGATAGGCCAAAGCGATCTCATAGTAAGCTTAGCAATCGTAATGCCTTTCCGTATAGTTGAGGTCAAAGCAACCTTATCCATGAATAATTAAAGCAGTCATATCATGGTAGCTATCGTTGCTCGATAGAAGCATACACTCCTAAGCATGTAGTTGGCGTAATGTCAATTTCTACGACGTTGTTCATGAGATTAAAGCAATCTTAGCTATAATGGATCGAAGCGATCCAGCAATAAGCTTGGTAGTCGTAACTCCTTTCTACAAAGTTGAAGTTAAAGTGACCTCATCCTTAAATGTTTGAAGCAATCAGATCATGGTTGCTATAGTCGCTTAGTAGAAGCATACATTCCTACGTACCTATAACATTATTCATGAGATCGAAGTGACCTCAACTGTGATGGGTCAAAGCGATCTCGTAGTGTGCTTGGCAATTGTAACACCTATCTTCCAAACCTAAGGTCAAAGCGACCTCATCTATAAGTGATTGAAGTAGTTGTATCATGGTAGTTGTAATCGCTCGATGGAAGCACACGCTCTTGAGTACACAGTAGGCATAACACCCATTCTGTGACAATTATTCATGAGTTCGAAGCGATCTTTACTACAATGGGTCAAAGCAATCTTATAGCATCCGTAAAGCCTTTTCATAGATCTCGAGATCGAAGAACCTTATCTATGTATGATTGAAGTAATCACCTCATCATAGCCACTCTCGTTTCGTAAAAGCATCTACTCTTAAGCACATGGTAAGATAATGCTTTTCTGCAACTTTATGCAATCACGACGTTAAAGTGACCTCAGTTGTGATAGATTAAAGCAATCTCGCAATAGGCTTGATAATTGAAATGCCACTTTATCTAATCAAGACATCAAAGCAATCTTGGTCATAAAGGTTTGAAGCAAGCCCATAACATGCTTATTTTTTTAAAGTCAAAGTTCCAATGCTGAAGTAGAAATCTTCATCAACTAAAGTCTTCTCGTTGACACTAGTTGTCAACTATTGAGATCAAATTGATCTCTTATGCAAATGGTTGAGGTGACCTTCTTACTAGTAAGTAGTACTTGAATACACCATTGTCCATCAAAGCGTCCATTGGCATGAGAGTTAGCTCATTAAAAGGAAAGGCTAAAGTTTTTACATCCTCCATCAACACTCTTTTACAACCACCAAGATCAAACTAGTTCCTTAGATGCAAGTTCAAAATAGTCTACCATTAGATCTTATCTTTAGTAAAGCCATATAACTGCAATACCATCATGTTTAGGTACACAACTAATCACAAAGGAGTTGAAGCAACCCCAAGATATACTTTAATTGACAATCCATTATTACTTAAGTAAGTGTAGAAGGATTCGCATGATAAGATGAGAAGCTTTCCTTTAAATCATTGCATGAGTTGCAGTGCCGTTGTGTTGTGGTGCACCATCAATTAGGGGAAAAGAAGCCAATACTTCAATGTTTCAAGTTCAAAGAGTTTCTTTTCAAAACTCCAATTTGACAATGCTTTGGATAAGCTCCTAAAAGAATCTTATGTAACATCTTAGCATGAACTAAAGTTTGAGTAATGATTTTATGTTGCTTATGGATGGACACAATTGAATGACACCTCGTACTCTAAAGTGAGGCATTTGAAATTTTGGAAAAGCTAGATAGCCATCTCTCCTTAGACAACTGAGTGATGCTCATCACTGTGAAGTAGGGCACTCATGCTTGTGGAAGGTTTGGATAGCCGCCTATTATCAATATTTTTGTAATCTAATAGGTTGATGCTCGACAACTGAATGGATCCTTTGATTGCATTAGCACTCCTACTTTGTGCTCTTGAGAGTGATACACCTTTAAGCTTGACAAATGACTTTGGGAGGCTTAGATAACACTAAAGTTATCCTGATCCCTATTAAGCAACATGATGCTTGACAACTAAGTAATGTTTGAGTTAGCTGAATGCAAACTCCTCAGATACATGATTCAAAACTTGGCTTTAGGATGATAGAGAGAGGAATCTATGGTAACACCTAAGGTTAACCATAGGCCTGTATAATGTTGATATTAGGAATTCGCATTAATGCCAAGGTTAACTAAAGGCTTATATAACGTTGATGTTAGGTATCTACAATAATGCTAAGGTTAACCAAGGGCATGTATGATTGGATATTAAGAATTTGCAATAACACCTAAGGTTAATTGCGAGCTTGTATGATGACTGGATATTGAGAATACGAGCCATCACCTAAATTTAACCACAAGCTTATCTGGATACTAAAGCTTGGCTTGGAGTAAGATAACAGTAAGAGGTGTCCTGAAAAAAGAAAATAAAAAAGGTTATTATTTGAAAAAAACAAAGAAGTGATAAATCTCACCTTGGTTTGTAGCTCAAATGTGGATCCTGAATGTAGACTATCTTTGAACTAATGTGGACATTTTTTGGAATAACATTCGAGTTTAAAGATTAAGTAAAAATGTAATCATGTGTTAAGGATTTTGTGTTTTATTTCCATAAGCAACAATTGAAGAAATTCAATGAGTTTAATAGATGAAGCTTATAGTCCATCTCCGTCATGTGTAAAATTGAAGTAACTAATGCACCATCCATTATATACATACAGCAACTCACATCTCACATCAAGATGTCCAATATCAAGCTCGTGTCAAAGAACTTGCAAGCTTAGGAAACAAAACAAAGCCATCATTAATTATAATAAAGCAAAAATTCAATATTTCAAATCAAGTCACTAGCAAGCAATACCAAAACTCTAAGAGCATTTCCTAAGAATTACAAACATGAAATTCATTCAAGGTGAAAGTTTCAAAAGCCTAGACTTTAAATGGAATCACATGGTGCCATTAGGACAATAGGACATCCTAATAGAATGTGGACAAAATTTATGACACGATACATGGTAAATTGGTGAAAATATCATGATATGAAGACTTATATTTGTTACATGTATACTCATTTTTTAAGGAGAAGGAAAGGAAAAGGAGATTCCTTATATATTTGATAAAAAAGAGAGAAAATAGTATGTTAATGGTCTATAACAGCAAATGCATGGGATATGGATCAGCTTCAACATAAAGAGGTCAAGCCAAATAATATATGAATGATTAAAGGAGTCAAAGCTCATGCATATATAAATATATATGTGTATATTTATCATTGAAATTATAACAATAGCAATAGTATATTTAAAGAACCAAATAAAGTTCAACATGGTCGGTTTATTGGAGCAACAGTCAAGGCTCCATTCATATTAGGAATATTTTCACTAAGCAATGAGAATAAAGAAGAGAAACATCCTATGGCTTGAATTCTAAGCTATCATAGTACCTGATTGCTTGTCAATGGAAAAGTGAATTTCTTCCTATAAAAGAAAGCGAAAGAAAGTAACATGAGATACAAAGTAGGAAATTTAAAATCAAGAATAAAGAAAAGTCGATGGATTGATCAACTATAGAGTCAAAGTAGATTTGACATAGATGAAAAGCCATTATTTTTTTTTTTTTCAAGTTACATTATTGGAAGAAGATCTAAGGAAAAAAGAAAAAAAATTAAAGGAGAAATAAGGCTAATGATTCAATCACACACATGAATTCATGAATTACAAATCACAGCAATGAATTTGGAGTCCATGTAAGGATTAAATTATCAACTAGCTTTTTCATTCCTAAGAAGATAATGTGAAACTTCATGCTACGACAAACCAAATACAAGCACTTAAGTATCATGAAAGATATATATATATCGAGCACTCTTTGTGAAAAGGTTTCATTATTTGAAAAGGAAATAAAGAAAAAGGATTCGACTAGATTTATATTCATTATTATGAGATCATACAAGCGGTAACGGGATAAGAAAGGACAGTAGAAACACTTAATAGGGGACTAGGGTTTTTGATTTATGTACTAAGAAAATTTGGAGGTGCAATAAATACTCGTGAAGAAAACTATTACCGATTACTTAGTGATTTCTCATCACTAGCGAATCTAATTTGTGGAAAGGAGTCCATCAGTTAATCTATTTGTTTAGTCATCAATGGGTATAATTGAAAGAAGAAGAAAGTTTTCTATCTGCGAGAGAACAAGAAGAAAGAACGGAAACATGTATATATAAATAATCGATCACAGGTCGAGCCGCTAACATGGGAACAGAAATATATATATATATATAGTCACAGGAGAATGAAAGCAAAGCGTACATAGATTATTTACGAATCAACTACATTAATTACCTACTGGCTGCTGTCTCAAGGTTTACTTATGGAGACGTGTACTGTACTTATTTGAAATTATTTATGTTATACATACCATTAACCACGTAGGTGACTCTTCTGTCAATTTATATCAGTGCTAAGTAGGGAAATCTGATCACGAAATTTCCCTCTCTTCAAAAAGGCAGTTGGAAAAAAGCTAATTGTCGAGTGTGAAGTGACCTGAATATCGGAGTGCTGCTATTGCTTGGTTGCATGGTCATGAAAAGAAGAAACCAAGGACTTAGTTACAATCAACGCGCTCGCTACTGTCAAATTTCGGTTGTGTATTTGTCCCAAACCAGTTTGTTGACGATCTTGTTTGAGACCACCTAAAAAAAATAATAATAATAAAAATACAAAGAAGAGATGGAATAGAATACTATGTAAAGATGCATGGTGTGCCAACCAAATATCCCATGCAGGATTTTACGATCGAAAATCTCTGGAAGATGAAAATTGAGACAAGGATGTCCCCATCTATGTCCGCAGATGAAGTGCAGAGTCCAAAACTTTTGATTCTCATTAAACTCCGATCTACGCTTACCCCAAATCCTTAACGCCATCCACCTTGTTTGAAAGCTGCACCTAGATCGACTCTTCTTGGTTATCGTATTCTTCTTTGGATGAGGATGGTTTTGTGTTCAACCATTATATATAGACCGCATGTTTACATTGTGAAATTGGAATTTCATTTCTTTTTTCTTTTTTTCTTATTATGATGTTTACTTGATTTTTTATCATAAAATTATAATTCTATAAAAATACTATTATTTGAAATCAAATAATAAAGATTTTTTAATTCAATTAAAGAATTACGATTCCTCGTCATTACTGTCACTACTACCGCCGCCGCCGTCGACCACCACCACCATCGGATGCTGAGAGCTGGTTGCAGATGATGATGCGTCCGATTCACCAATGGTACCGACTCTTTGGGTGCTCCTGAAGTTAAGGTGGTCCACTTTAGTGCTAAAGAGAAGCGGCGTATGTGTCAAAATTGGAGGTTAGCGTTAATTGTCGAAGTATATGGTCTCTCACCAGGCTATATATTATTGTTTTCAAAGCTTCAAAGTATGTGGTCTTTTGCTTCATTTACCATGATTAGTGTGGGGAATGGTTTTTACACTATTGTGTTCCGGACCGAAGAGGATATTTCTCAAACAATGCGTGATGGCCTCCGGTTTGTAAATGGTTATTTTCTTGCTATTAGAAGGTGAAAACTTGATTTTAAGGCATCTGCGGCCACTTGTGATTCTGTTGTAATATGGATGCAAATCAATGAATTACCCCCTAGAGTACTATGATAAAGACTCTTTAAAAAAGATATGGGAAGCTATTGGGCCTCTACTTCACTATGATGCCCTTACTTTCAATACCGAGCCGGGTCGATCCGCTCGATATTATGTCCAAGCTAGTTTTATTACTCCTTTACTCCACGGAAAAAAGAAAAAAAATAAAATAAAATAAAATAATGTTGATTGCAATATGAGGGAATTAGTTCTTTGTGTTATCATTATGGTTGCATTGGCCATGTAGCTTCTAATTGTCTAAAAATTATAGTAGACGATAAGTCTAAGGACAAACAAAATCAAAGACTTAAGACTCAACTTTTTCTGCTACGAATAATATAGCTCATCCTCTGCCGCTTCTACTCTGTCTCCTGAGCCGGGAATGACATCTGAACCAACTGCAGGGTATGGTGACCGTCACTGGACGATTTCCCCAAATGTCCTCATACGTGGCTAGGAATAAAGAATCTTCTTGTACACTAGATGATTTCCGCTGTCACTTAAGCAAATGCCTGTCAATACTCGATCAATTAAAGCCAAATCAGGGCAAGTGGCAGCTCCATCCCCAAGCCGTGTCACAAGGAAGTGGATTAAGCATGCCACGTCTAATACTATACATGCTAACCAAGTCAGTTTGTCAACATCAAAACATCATGAAGCTGATGGAACCTAGTGGGGCCCTAAACCAACTTAAGGAGTCGGAACCTCATATGAAGGATCATTCACAAGAGTTTTTTATTTTTTTAAATTTTTTGACACTACTCTTGTAGTCATTGCTTTTCAAAGAAGACGAGTTTCTCTCATAAAAAACACTTGCAAGGCAACTTAAAAGAAATGGAGGCAAAAAATTTCCCTGACCTTCAATGTCCGAATTTTTCACCCAGAACTAACTCTTCCATGTGTAGATCTTCGCTATCGTTTGTTCCACGTAGAGTACTAACATCTGGGATAGAGTGTTGGTGAACTTGATCGACTCGAGATACATGGAAGATGTCTTATTGCCAACAGCTCAAGGATCGTGGATCAAAGTTCTCACATCAGCGAAGAGGTATCTGTGCAAATGACCAGGTCAGGTTCAGTCATTTGCACAAGGAAGGAGTATCTTATAATGATCCTTGTCCAAATTTCATAAACATTGTATCACCTTTTTCAGTTAACGAAGATCTAGGAACGAAATCTAGAAGTTGTAGTCGAACAAATATAAAGAACTGAGGGACTACATCCTCCTCAAATTGTAGTTCCCATTCAATTCAAGCCGAAAGAGCAAGTTCCCATATCTCCTATCTTCCAGAATTTGGAGGATTCATTGGTCATGCTAGACATAAAACAAGCACCAACCAGATTTACTTTGAAAGTTAAATGCACAATTTACATGAAAGAGGAATCAATATGATAAATGGTTCATGCTTTATAGATGATGGAACAAGGGCCTAGTACCGGACGCAACACTCGCATTATGGCATGGAATATGAGGGGTTAAATTCTCATGGAAAGCAAACGGAAGTTTTAGAGGTCATGGAGGAGTATATGCTGGATATGATTGTCCTGATGGAAACCAAAATGGATGCACGCGCTGCTTGTTTGTTTGCTCATCACAACAATCGGCGTCAATAGGTGGATGGATTTTTATGCTCTTCTACGCTAATCACGAGTGGAGGTCTGATCATGCCATAGAATACAGATGTTCTAGATGTGGAACGTCTTAGATAATCAAGGTAGGAGATGCATGTCCTTGTTAAGGTTTGTTTTCTTCATCACTCCTAGATTTTTTTCTACAAATTATGCATTACCGGATTTAAAATTTCGACCTTTATTAAGTAGTAGTTTGCAAGATTTTTGCCGATGTTGTTAATCATCAACCTTGTTGTGTAATGGGAGATGTTAATGACATTCTATATTCGCATGAAAGTTGGGGGTGGTGGTCCTTTTCCTCGGGCTAGGTCATTTCAATATTGTCCGTGCATGAATGCTTTGGTCTCTAGGACATCAATTGCCCGGTCTAAATTTTTTATTTTTATTTTTCTTAATTCGATTAATATTAAGCCTTAATCCATTTGATATTAATCTCTAACTAAAAATTAAAAAAAAAAATTCAATTTTTCTTTTAATTCTAAAAGCTTTTTGGAGTATTAACATTTTTTTGAGTCATTACTCAATCGAAGTCCTTATTAATTTTTATTGTGAATTCCTATTTAGTTTAAACCCTAAAATAAAGTTAAGGAAAACCAGATTTCTTTATTTATTTATTTTTTAAAAAATATTTTAAAGTTGCTATCTAGTAAAACCGAGAAAGGTAAATAAATTAAAACAAATTAGGTATATTGATTATAATTTAGTCACTACTCTATACGTTTAAAAATTTTTCAAGATAGAAAATTTTTCAAAAAACTAAATTCACAGGTTCAAGAGCTATCCTCTTAAACCCAATATGGATATCACTATAACCTTCGAAATTTAATTTTATTTTCCAAAATTACTCATTGGTCATAAAATAATTCTAATTTGCATTTAAAATAAAAGAAAAAGGATAACTTAATTTATTTATATACAATAAAGGGAAAATATAAATTTTTTTCAAGTTTTAAGTCTCTTCGAATGTTTATGTATTTACTATTCATGATTAGTTTTTCTTAATTCATTTTCGAAAACTTTAGTTTTGTTGGTAAATTTTAATTTTAAAGACAATTAGATTTTAATTTTTTTTATCTATTTTATTATTTAAAAAATTTTTATAGAATACTGTTTTATTATTTAAAAAAAATTCTAGAATAAGGTCCTGATTCGAGAGTTTTTATTGTTGAAAAATTCTAAACAAAAGATTCCTAATTTTGAAAAAGGGTTTATTAATTTTTTTTAAAGTAAGTTTTTTCTAAGTGATAAAATATTTTTTTTTTCTTTTTTACCACTATATAAAGAAAAAATTTCCTAAAACACTTTATTCACATATTTTAATTAATTAAGAAAAATAAAATTAGAAAAATAAAATTATGAAAGGGATAAGGATAAAAAGACTTTTCTTTATTATTTTTTTTTTTCAAAAAAGAAACAAAAGGAAAAAAATAAAAAATATATAAATATAAAAAATAGGAAAACTTTTATTTTTAAAGAAGGACTTTACATTAGAGAATTTTTTTAACTCTTTTCTCTTTTTTTTTTTTAAATTTCAAAACTATTAGTAAATAAAATAAAAATAAATTGAAATAAATAAAAGAAAAAGAAAAAGAAAGAAAAAAGTAGAAACCAAACCTAAGCTAGACTTATACTCATGGGTTAGAAAGGGAAATGGAAGTGGGTCTTTGGGTCGAATCTTAAGTCACTGGACCTATCATGTACAGCGTAATTATAAGTCCATGCATATGATCAGAAGTTTTTATAATTTCATCTCTCATTTTGATAAAACTAGTACAACCCTTTATTGTGCTTTTAATTTATATTCATTAAATTTGGATCACTAAAAACAAAATTACTTAATGCTTCCAAATTTAACTTTATTTTCCAAAAATTACTCCTTTATCACATAATAATTCTAATTTAAATGTAAAATAAAATGATAATTTAATTTATTTATATACAATAAAAGGAAAAAAGAAATTTTTTCGAGTTTTAAGTTACCTCAAAAGTGCTTACGTACCTACTATTTAAAAACAAACTTCCGTTGTTTATTTTTGAAAACTTTAGGTGTGTTGGTGAATTTCAATTTTGAAGACAATTAGATTTAAGTTTTTTATCTACTTAATTATTTGAGAAAAATTCTAGAATAGGGTCTTAATTTGTGTGTTTTTATTGTTGAAAAATTCGAAAGAAAAGACCCCTAATTTTGAAGAAAAATGGTTTATTCATTTTTTTAAAGCAAGTTCTTTTAAGTAATAAAACATTTTTTTTTACTATTATATAAAGAAAAAATTGCTTAAAACACTTTATTTATGTATTTTAATCAATTAAAAAATAAAAATATGAACTGGAGATGAGAATAAAAGACTTTCTTTTTATTATTATTTTTTATTTTTGAAAAATAAATAAAAGGAAACAAAGTAATATATATTCAAAAATTAGAAAATTTTTATTTTCAAAGAAAGATCTTACATTTAGAGAATTTTTTTTTTAACTCTTTTCTCTTTTTTTTTTTATTTAATTTTAAAACCATCACTAAATAAAATTAAAATCAAGCAAAATAAATAAAAAAAAAAAAGAAATCGAACTTAGGCTAGACTTAGACTTACAAGTTAGAAAGGGAAATGGACGTGGGTCTTTGGGTCAGATCTCAAGTCACCCAACTTGTCACGTGTAGCATACGTACACTGCAAGAAGAAGGAAATAGGGACAACGAATAGTTCTCTAAGGGTGGTTCTAGACACCAAAATGATTAAGAAGTCTCACTTTCATGTGAGTTTTATTGGATGATGAGGGATTGGTATGGTTGCCTTGGCAGTTCATAGTGGTTTTGAGGCATGTATGAAAATGGCTTAGTGATGGAGGTTGTGTATGCTGCTCATGGTAGGTATTAGAGGTTAAGGAGGTGTTAACTTTTGAGTTTTAGAGCACCACAAGCTTGGCTATGGTGCTATTTGGCTCCTAAATGTGGTAATGGTAGGGCTTCAAGGTGGTGGCTACAGTTTGTGCAAAGTACAAAGTGGTGGTGCTTGCTTTAGTTATCACGACAGTAAGTAGGAACTAGTAGGGATGAAAGCTTAGATCTCGAGGAGTTTGTTGGTAGCACTAAATTGTCTCAAAGAAGCTTTGAGTTTGTCCTATTTTTAAAGAGAGAGAGAGAGCTTGAGAAATCTTAGAATGACAAAAGCTCAATGAAAGCTTGATGATTAGAAAATCTCTTCGAGCTCCAATTTACATTGTCAGAGCTCAAATTGAAGAAAGGAAGTCAATAAACAACCATTAATGGTCATTTCGACTATGGTTGTCCAATACAAGTTATCTTTAGATTTAAGAAAATTTGCGAATATTAAGTTCTATTTTGGTTTTCCTTAATTTAACCTATATTAAGTCTAACCCGCTTAATATAGATTACTTGATATAAAATTAAGAAAAAATGTTTTTAAAAAAATATTTTGAAAAAAAGAATAAAAAATAAATTGGAGTCACAAACCAATAAGATTGGAAAAAAAAATTAAATTAAGGTTTTTGAGTGAAAAAGCCCTAATTTAGTCACTAGTTTACAAATATTCTAAAAAAATTAATTTTTTTAGAATATTTAACTAGAAAATATAAACTTAGAGGCTATTTTATTAAGACTAAGTCACCTTATAAAAAAAAAACTAATGGGCTTTTATTTTTTATAATTTTTCTAAAATTTTCAAAATTTGTAACGATATACAAAAATGAAATTAAAATGAATTTTTAATGATTTTTATTATGAATTTTCAAAAAAAAAAATTATATTTTTTTATGATTACTTTGGAAATATCTATATACCTACTAATCGGGATCAAACCAACATAATTTTACTTTTAGAAAAGATTTAGCTAATTGATTCTTTTTAATTTGAAAATCGAATTGGATTTATATTATTTTATGATTTATTATTTAAAAAAAAAACCTAAAAGATTTAATTTCATGAAGCTATTTATAAAAAAAAAAAAAAAACTCTAACTAATTAAATCTGTTAAAAAGATCTTACTTAAGATGTTTTTATTTTTTAAAAACCACTACGCGCCAAAAATTTATTTTTCTAAACCTTAAATGAAAGATTTATGTAGATTTAATAAGATATGAAATTTATATACACATTTTTACCAAAGATATGAACCTTGGAAAAGATATATACTTATTTCTAAAAACAATGCAATTTTGATGAAAAAAAATGTAATTTTCATGCAAAACATATGCAATTTATAAAAAAATGCAATTTTTTATTTAAAAAGTGCCAATTTATCTAAAAGAATGCAATTCTTATCTAGAAAATATGACATATAATCTATGTTAGAATTTATTCAACAACCTGTATTAAAAAAATTAGTAAAATAATACTAAAAAACAAAAGAAAGAAGAAAAAGAAGTAAACCAACTTACCCAATTTACTAAAATAAGTCGGATCTAGGAGAGATAATTACGTGGGTCGGGTCGTGCATGTGGGTGTTGAATCTATGATTGGACTGTACGCTTGAGTGAAGCTGCAAATAAAATTGCCCATGTGATTAGACTGTTGTGAAGCTTCGTATGATCATAGACTAGATGTATGGTGAAGTGCTAGACTTAGACTAGTCATATGTAGACTTAGACATGCATATTGTGCGTATGATCAAACGATGTTGAGATTGTAATGTGTGCGTAGCAATGATCGTTGGCGTGTAGATTGTGTAATGGACTAGAGTTGGATTGCGGCGTGTGCTTGGTTGCATAAGTGTATGATATGATAGTGAGTGAGTGGTTTGTGTATGTGATGTGTGCATATGTGATGTGAGTAAGTGGTCTGTTTGTGAGTAGAGTGACGTGCATGTGCGTCTATGTGTATAAGTATGTGAATGTGTGTGTAGGTCTATTAGAAAATTGTATGTATGCGTGAATGAATTGAGTGGGGACTAGACTTGTACAGGAAATTTGGATGTGTATGTAATTGTGTGTTTTGTGTAATTATGAAACGTGGATTGTTTTTTAGCTAAAAGTCTGCTATTTATAAATCATAAACTTGAATCTTTTTTATCTTTTTGTTGTGAAGATTCAATTTTAACAATCCTAATATTTATAGGATACGATAATGCTTGATTTAGATTTGTTAATTTCATTCAATATTTAATCTAATCCATTTTCTAATTCTATAAATGACATATTTTATTTAGGCTTTTTTTATTGGGCTTGGCTCAACCGAACTTATTTTAAATTGGCCATGACTTTTTAATATAGTCCAAAACACATACATGAACTTATTTAATAAATTTTAAGTCTATTTAGCCCAATATAAATTAAATAAAAATTAGTTTTATATTTCACTAGACTAAAAAATATTTTTTAATGAAGTTCATTTATTTAAAGACTTGGAATTTATTAATTAAACATACATCTTCTACCATTGTTTGATTCGACCCTTAATTGACTAACTTAACTCGACTTAACTTAACACCTTAACAATTTTTATTATTTTTTGTTATTCTCCTTTTTAATTTTTTAATTTTTAATTTTTCTTCAAAAATAATAATTTTTAAAATCAACAAGGTTAAAATGTAATATGTGTTTATGTAGTTATTGGTTAAAAAGCATCTTCTGTAGCTCAGGTAGTAAATTCTCTATAGGAAAGGGGAGCTATAGAATACACTATTGTTGTAGCAAAAACGGTAGATTCCCCAACCATGTTACAATACCTGGCTCTATATATAAGAGCAGCTCTCGCTAAATATTTCACATATTGTGAATGACACACTTTAATCATTTATGATGATCTCTCCAAACAAGCACAGGCTTATCATCAAATGTCTCTTCTATTACGAAGACTACTCGGTCGTGAAGCTTATCTAGAAGATGTTTTTTATTTGTATTCACGCCTTTTAGAAAGAGCCGCTAAATTAAGTTCTCGTTTAGGTGAAGGAAGTATAACTGCCTTACCAATAGTTGAGCTAAGATGATGAAATATGTGCTTCAAAGTTCAAATGGAAGCTTTGAAATCTTCTATTCATGCTCAGATTGGTAAAATCAAATGCAACTTCTCATCTTGCATTTCAAGTTTTCTCCAATCTTTTTTACCTAATTTGGCTACCTAGATACCTTGCACACGATTCCACATCGGATTGGTGAAATTGTGTGTAAACCACATGGAAAGTGTGTTAAAACACACTATCTTAAAAAAGAAAATATAAGAAAGGTAGGGCAAATACGAGAAATGGCTAAGAAAAGGATGGTTGGCCCCTTGTCATCAACGTGGACCACCATAAAGCTGCTACGTATCTTTGGTGATGCATAAACTAATAAGTGCTTGACACTAGTCTTGTTGAGTTGCAAAATAAAAGGATGCACATATACAAAAGGGAAGAATCGAACCCATGACTTTTCCTAACCAAGCCCATTTGCATTACCATATAAGCTATTGGCCTATGTCCCACTTTTATTTGCACACAAATTTTACTTAAAGTAAACGGCCTAAGCCTCATTGAAAAAAGAAAAAAAAAAAACAAAAGAAATAAGTTGTTATTAGTCAAAACAAAATCCTAATAGACTACTAACACACTAAAAACCTATTTCTAAATATATATATTTTAATTCTTCTCAATATTTTTCATTTTCATTTCTTTTTGTAGCTTCCTCTAATATTTCTTTTTTCTTTTTTATGCTTTTCCTTTTATATATACATATATATATTTTTTAAAAATTTTCTATTTCTCTTTCTCTTTTTAATTTTTTTTCTTGTATTTTTTTGAATTTTTAAAATTTTTCCCATTTTTGGTATTTTTTTCAATTAGGACCATTTTCTTTATTCTAAAAATTCTAAAAACCACATAGAGCAAAAATGGGGTGTTTACATAATTTTCCTTAATTCGATTAGTATTAAAATCTAACTCATTTAATACTAATCATCGATTAAGAATTAAGGAAAATTCGATTTTTCTTTCAATTTTGAAAACTCTTTGGAATTGCCACTTGACTAGAATTAAGATAAAGGGGTAAGTTATGATTAATTAGGTGGATTGATTCTAACTTAGCCACCAATTCACAAGAAAATCATTTAAAAAAAAAAAGAGTTAAAAAATCGAAAATTTTGGATCCAAGGGCTAATGTATTAAACCCTAAAGGGATACTACTTTTAACCTTTCGAATTTAGTTTCATATTTCAAAATACCCTTTTAACTTGAAAAAATATAATTTTAATTTTACAAGGAAAGCAAACTAACTTTATTTAAAGAGAGAGAAAAATAAGAAATTAAATTTATTTACAAAAGACAAAAAAATTTCCTATTTTAAGTCATCCATTAGGTGCTTACATACCCTCTGGAGGGGATCACACTTCTTGTAGTTCGATTTTTGGAAAAACTTTAGTGAATTGGTTTGATTTTATTTTAAAAGTAGTTAGTTTATGTTTCTATCAATTTAATTTTTATTCAATAAAAATTCTAAAAAAAAAAGTCCTTTATATTGAAATGTTTGTTTGCGTAAAATTCTAAACTTATTCTTAGTTTTTGAGGAAAAATGATTAACTTATCATTTTTTTATTGGGAAAAGGGAGATTTTTCTAAGTAAGAAAAACACAAATTATTCCAAAAATAGCTTATTATTATTTAAAAAAAAAAGAAAAAAAAAAGGAAATTTAGTAAGAAAACCATCATTTAAGTAAAACATTATCCTAACTTGTCTTTGAAAAGAAAAGAAAAGATCCTTTCTTCTCTCTATCTTTCTTTTTAAAGAAAAATCCTAAGTTATCCTATAACACAAAATAAATAAGAAACAAAGGAGGAAAAGCACATCAAGTGAGGAATAAGGTCCAACAAGTCAAGGAGGCAAGTACAAACACAGTTTATGGGTCATAAGTCAAGTGGGATCTGGATTTGGAATAAGTCATAGGTTATTGAAGATGGGCAGCAGCTAGATGGGTTGCTTAACAATAGTTCAAAGCGGATGAACACACTTTCATGATATTTTTATTGATGAAAAGTTGGTCGGTGATGGTGTCGCAGTCTGAAGTGGTCATTTTCGTAGTGGTGTGTAATGACCAATTTAAGCTAGAGAGAGAAAGGATTTGGAGAGCTCGATTGGTTGTATTTAGAAGTGAGTTGATAGTGATTCTTGGGGTTCTCAAGTATGGGTAAGTTGGTGGAGTGGATGTTTTTGTTCAAAAACCATTGAATTGGTGGTTTTCTAAAGAGAGTAAATGGGTAGGTTTATGGTAAAGAGAGAAAGCATGAAAATAAGCTTGTGGGAAGTGTTTTAGTGTTTGCTTGATGATGAAATGGGTTCCCTAAGTCCCCTTTTATGGTTTTCCAAGCCTCTCTAAGCTTGGAAGGTTGGAAAATGACATTAATTTAAAGATTCAAATTAATAGATTTTGACGTACGAAATGATTTTTTTTCTAACTTCAAGCTTAATTTTCATGATGTAATCAAATGAATATGGATAAGATATTAGGCTCCATGTAAACAGGTCATGCCTAGCACACGATTCCACAATTAATTTGGTGGAATTGTATGTAAGACACAAGAAAACACAAGGCAAAGTGAGGGGGTTACAAAGAAGATGGAGGAAAATCCAAGTATTGAAGCTTTTCTTTGATTTTTGAATTTCAATATGACTCTTTAAATGATTGTATCTAGACATGATAAGGATATGGATTGAAAGTACTCCATGTGTTCTTTACAATTTTACCATTAATTTAGTGAAATTACAAAGAAAAATGCATAAAAAATCGAGTTACAAAGGGTAGACCAAGAAGGAAAATCATGAGAAACATGGAAAAGAAAGGAAAGAAAAAAAAAAAATTAGGCATTTTGCATGCCTCTTAGCTGAATCGAATTCATGACCTTCAATGTATAGTGTTTGCACTTAGCATGCTGAGTTGGTTGTGTTTCTTATCCTTTTGTGTGTTTAAATTGTACATAACATTGGTAGACTAGTCTGGACTAACTCAACAATGAGGAATTTGGTTTTGAAATAATAAAACCCCTATTTGATCAGTTCTTGTTAAATTGTAAATATAACTAATTCCATGACCAAGTCTAGTACACATTCATTAAAATTAATTTTTAGATCAAACCTAAGTTAATGGTTTTGCGAGCTCCGATTTGTTGATCGTGCAATTAATTTAAAAATTTCTTTTCTCATAAATCAACTAATTTAATTCTAATCAAAGCATTGTCTAAAGTCATGATTAAATTAAATTGATCTCATTTTTACGAACAAAAACAATGTTTAACATTAACCATGGTTTGAATATTAAATTTCTTTGAAAATTTTAATATTCTCAAATAAAGCTGGTAACCGTTGTATCACAAATGTGCACTTCAACTTTATTTAACCCAAAAATGAAACGACCTTACCCATGTAACTTAGAAAAAAAAAAATCTTAACAATGACCTAAAACCTAAAAATCCTCTTTTCTTTTTTATTTCAATTTTTTGTATTTTTTATAAATTTTATATATTTTTTGTATTTTTCTAAATTTTTTATTTTTTGTATTTAACTAGGACCCTTTTTCTTATTCAAAAAAAGAAAAAAAATTAAAATTACAGGGGGTAAAAATGGGGTGTTTACAAGATCAATAGGCAAAACATATCTACCTTAGTCCCATGACATTTAGATCAAGTGTGGGCTAATTTGTAATTGCGAGAGATTTACATGGAAGCTAAACTTTATCACCTTCAAAAGTGGCCTTCTGACCGTTGTCCAATCCTCATGCAAACACAACCCTATCTACCACACCAAATGAAAAATAGAACTTTTCATTTTTAGCTAACATGGTTCTTACATGACAAGTGTCTTCTACTTGCTCAAAAAATTTGGCATGAAAATGGTCATGATGTTTTGAAAGTGATAACTCTGATTTTGGCGCCGTTGCCGGGGATTTTTGATATTAAGAACGCTAGTTGCTTTATTACTTTAACCATTTTTTCTTTATTTTCTTTTGTTTTCATTATTTATTTTTATTATCTAGAGCTGCAATTGATTTTATATTTCTTATCTTTGTAGTGCATGACCCGCAGTAATCCGGAAGATTTGGTAGAACTCGATCCTGAAATTGAGAGAACTGCCCTTCAAAATTTGAGATCGCAACCTAGACAAATTGTGGCGACCATAGACGATGAGTCAATCGTTGAAATCAAGGAAGAAGGTCAAGAGACCAACACTCAATTCATCGAGCAAGAAGATCCACCATACATGGCTAACAACGGGAATGAAGCAAATCGGACCATGTTTGATTATTCAAGGCCTACACTCATTGGAGTTGACTCCAGTATTGCAAGGCCAACCGTCGCGGCTAATAATTTCCAAATTGCACCTAACATCATACAAATGGTGCAACAATATGTTCAATTTGACGGTCTCCAAGATGAAGATCCTAATGCCCACATCTCTAGCTTTCTAGAGATTTGTGACACATTTAAAATCAACGGAGCCACGGATGATGCCATTCGAGTGCAACTATTCCCTTTCTCCTTGAGGGGAAGAGCAAAACAGTGGTTGAACTCTCTACCAAGAAATTCAATTACAACTTGGAATGAATTGGTAGAGAAATTTTTGGAAAAATACTTCCCACCTGCAAAGACCGCTAAACTTCGGAGTGATATTTCGTGTTTTGCTCAATTGGAAGCGGAGACGCTTTATGACACTTGGGAGCGGTTCAAGGACTTGCTCAGGAGGTGCCCACATCATGGCCTCCCACTATGGATGCAGATTCAAACCTTCTACAATGGTCTCAATCTATCCACTAGACAGATGATTGATGCATCCGCAGGAGGTACTTTGAACACTAAGACACCTGAGCAAGCCCAAAATTTAATTGAAGGAATAGCGATGAACAACTACCAGTGGGAAAGCACTAGAGCCAAGCAAAAGGCCATGGGAATTTATGATGTGGACTTGACCACTGCTCTGGCAGCCAAGGTGGACTTGTTGAGTAAAAAGATTGATGCACTCTCAATTGGCCCTCAACAAGTGCAATCGGATGTAAGTGATTTTGATATGAGGCAAGCGCACCTATCAATTTTAATATAGCGGATATGAGTCCGAGTCGATCCCTCAGAGATTTTGAGTACTAATATTAACTTTAGCTTTATTATCTAACCGGAAAATTATGATGAGTTGAATGAATTAAAAATACTGAAATTAACAACTAAACTACTTATGAGACTTAATTACGCAAATTAGAAA